>OMNW01001572.1:1201-16898 GCA_900303245.1 Selene dorsalis | reverse complement strand
CGTACACAAACACGCGTACACTCATTAGTACGGAGCGACTGGCAGATTTTTTGCACTCACCCACTCACCCGTTCGTCCTTGACCCGTGCTGTCGTTGTGCCATCTGTATGACTGTTCTCCACATGTGGCATCCTGCTTGACCTTATGACGCCGAGGACACAACAGAGAGATTTTCTTTTTTGTGGTGTGAATGAAGCAAAAAAAAAAAGGATCTGAGATATTTAGACGGCTGCTGCTGACTGGTGCTTTGAGGAATCACCCATGACCTTGTTCACATTCCATCTTAACTGCGCTGATTTGAAAAAAAATTAAAAATTAAAAAAGAAAACGTAATGTTGTAAATATGTTAGATATTTTAATTTGTTGTGACATGGGGCAGGAAAACTGGAAAATAATGCTATTGCACTTGTTCTTAAAAAAATCCTGGTTGGGCACTGTGTTCAGTGAGGATGACATCAAAGTAAAGAAGTTACCTGCGTCACCTGGAAATGAATGTGAATTTATAGTTTCAGTAAGTGCAGCTGCTTCCTGTTAAATGCTCTTCACACTTTGCCTGTTCACTATAAAAGACAAAATCTACCACCTACTGAAGGTAGCAGGGTACTTTCAAGCATGATTAGACATCTCTGTGCATGCTGTTTTTACTAATACAAACCTGAAAACTACTGTGCACAATATATAGACATGTTTCAAGCAGACACTTCACAATGTCACTAGAAGAAACTTTAAATGTTTCAATTCAACTGTTTCAATTACAACACTCCTGTCTGTGTGTGAAAGTCATGAGGAGTCAGTGTAGTTTGCCAACACTTTAAATTCATGAATGATACGGTGACAATTTCTGCTTGATTGGTTTTGCGAAGACATAGAGAGTGTTTGTGCGTGTGTGTGTTGTGATCAATGAAGGTACAACAACAGCTTGATGTGCTGATATCTGCTGTGTAGTGTGTGTGTGTGAATGGAGCCTCTTGACATCGATTGTGTGCAAACATCTTTGAATCTGTTGTGGCATCTGAGGAAATATCTAAAGCGCTGAGGGTAAACTAAGCGAGGCGCATCAGGGTTTGTTCTTCATGCTGCAGCTTTGAGGTTTGATCCAACATCAGACGCAGATTGCAGAGCTGAGTTCACCATCACTTCTTTTTCATGTGCTCTTATGTCTCTCTCAGAAAAATCAGTAGAACTAGAAAGTTGTATTTTAGTAAAACAATTTGTCCACAAACAAATAAGATGCAATATGTAGTTCAACAGTTGAGGTGTATGTTGTATTAAAAAAACAAAAGCACTGTGCTACCATTTGAAAGCCTTGGTCAAAAATAGTTTGTCTTTAAGCACACAGTTTTCATTAGGTGTCCTGAATTTGGTCATTCCATTTTCTACACAATCCTATTAAATTATTTGTTTTCCATTGTCTTGTTTAACTTTGTAATGCCAAACGGAATTAAAGTGCCCATAAAAAAATATCACTGTGTTTTGTATTTGGTTTTGTGCCATGCGTGTAATGTAACAAGCTTTATTTCCTGTGAAAAATAACTCCATAGGTGCCATAAATTCAAGGCAGGATTACCAACCCTCAACTCACACTATCAGGTTTACATTATTATATTGAATTATTTATATTGAACGTGCACCACAAAAGTACATTATCAAATCTGATGTGTCTGCACGCTCCATGGAAAGGCTTTAGGCTTGTAGATTGAAAAAAATCACCATTGTTTTAGTTAATAGCCAGCATTATGAGCATTTTAAATTTGCCGCTATAGAAAACTGGGAAACTTTTGAAAAGATGAGCAAATTATATCTCCACTTATATTTTCCTTAAAAGATTACTTATACAAATTGCTGCTTATTTACTGTTTTTCTAAATTGATTAACCTTTGTTTTGTGTTTAGTTTGGTCTCAGTTGTTGTGTGAACAGTACATCTAATCTACCAGCAGAGGGCGTCAGAAAACCATGAGGTGAAACCATACAGTCTATGGGTGAAACCAAACAACCGTCCTCCTGCCCCTTTAAGAGAATGTTGCCTTCCCGTGTAGTCTGAAAATATCAAACTGAGAAGACCAAACATCGGACGTTTAGTGGTAACTTAGACTATATGTCGCGTTAAAACCAGAAAATCAGAAAGCCACCAGCAGTGTTTGGACCCCCACACATGTTCTCATTATCCATGTCAATGACTTATGAAAAGAAGTCATATATGTCGACTGGTTTTATTAATTTTGAGAGCTTATACACAGACCTGCTGTTTAATTTTACGAGGGGGGGCAGAAGGCGACATGTAATCGTCACAGCCTTCCGCGGGAAAATTCAGTGTCAAGTAACTGACATTCGTCTTGTTTGGATTATACACACACACACACACAAAGAAGACAACTACTGTACATCTAATGATTAATGCCTGTTGGTGTAATTGATGCAACCAACAGAACAATATGGTAAGGAGATGTTCACATTTATGTGATGAAGCACGAGACGACCGACGAGTCCGTACAGGCTAGCATCAGCTAAGGAATTAGCTAAATCAACAAGCTAACTAACATACGGGAGCATACGCAAATAACGATACTGCGCTCAGACACTGAATTTAAGTGACGCCATTTAGCTCGCGAAATTTTACCATGTGACTGCGTTGACAGTGTCTCTAGTCATAAATCAGGACATGGTCATACTAACTTCATTTAAAGTCATGTAACGACTGATTGCCATTTATTTGAGGTTTCCAAACTAAACTCGTTTTCAGAGGAACCAACAGTAATACAAGTACTAGCACAGATGTCAGTGAGCTATTTTAGGGGAAGATGGGCGTTTTTACGGGAATACAACGTGACAAAAATACGTTTTACGGAAACAAAGTACTGGTAATTTATGTCCATGAACCCGCTTGTCAATGTTCTTCCTCTGCGCCTGCTGTGTTGCTCAGTGCTGCCGCTGGTGGCCGGAAGTTAAACTACAACAACACGCTGAAGCCCACTGTACTGTACTCAACATGGAAATCACTAGGACTCATTATTAGCCTACACGATGTTCCTTTTGCACCCTAAACAAGGCCCGTTCATGAAGCAACACTGACTCTTTATAGTTTTAAAAATGCCACTGTCTTGTGATTCTGATAATTACTTTACATTTTTTTGTTACAGTCAAAGAAGAAAGGGCTGAGTTTGGAGGAGAAGAGAACTCGCATGATGGAGATTTTCTTTGAATCGGTGAGTTTTCCACTCTCCATGCCATGCAACACACACAAGTCTATGTGGGAATCATGTCAATGTAAAATGAGGCCTACCAGACTGCTTATCTCCCCTTTTCTGTCTTTTATATTGTGATTTAATTTGGCTTAAAATGTTCCCAGTATGTCATAATCAGATACAGTAATTGCATTTTGAAGAATGAATAAGCTTGTTCTCTCATCCTCTTTCTAGAAAGATGTATTTCAGCTGAAAGACATTGAGAAGATCGCCCCCAAGACAAAGGGCATTAGTGAGTAATTGTCAACACTTTTATTAGAGCAATGTCATTAACTTCAAAAATATGTATATTTAGTGGCAGCCTGTGGCACATTTCCCCTTCTGTTTTCTAACAAAGTGAGGCATCAGCAGGCAATGAAAGTCTGAAAAGACTGCTTCAGTCTCTTCTAAAAAGAAAAAAAAAGAATATTTAATGCATTAAATGATTCTTTTACTACTGTTTTACCCAGGGTTAGGGTGTGTTTAATAATTAAAAAAACATCTTGTTATTAATAATTACGTAGAGGAGGTAGTAAATTTATGCACTTCAGTAGTAAATGTTTAGTTGTAAAGTTACAGTTGTATATTACACTTAAATGTTTTGGGGCTGATTATTCTCATATCTATTTCATAAACCAGCTGTCCAGTCACTGCAGATATTCATGAGATAGTCAACAGTGAACACTTGTCAAGTTTATTTTTACCAGAGTTATAATTGTTGTTAGTTAGTGAGGGTTGTGTTGAAACTCACTTGGTGCGAAATGACTTGTATGTGCACATGTATGCTTTGTACTGAAATGCAAGGCTTGGAATATAGATCACAGGTTATGAACACACAATAAACAGTGTTGTATTTACATTGCTACGAAAGATTATATAAATTGAAGCAAACTATTAAGGGTAAAAATTTGATCTTTCCTCTGGGAGCCCAAAGGTTTTTGCTGGAGGGCCACTGTTTACTTACCAACTCTGCCATACAGTCTTTGTCAACAGCTATTGCGCCCTCATGCATTCTTAAAAACATTGTGGTGACATGCTTGAAGAATTGCCATGGCAACGAGGACGAGCTGTTACCATCTTAGCTATATCCAGTCTGTATAAGCAAAACCAGACCTATCAATAGCAGTAATCTCATAGCACAGGGCAGTGCTGAAAGCCTTTGGTTTTCAAATGAGACACATTCCCTTAATGTCAACATGGAGTCTTATATTACAAGTATCAAGGGGGAATAGAAAAAAAAACTACATGCTTTTCAAGTGCTCCGTCCTGCAGAGGAACAGACCTGTGTTCTGTGAGAATTTTGTTTTAAACTGGACTAAACACTAATCTGGTGAAACAGGATCTCACTGCTGTGATTAAAGACATATGTTTCGGACCCCCTTTGCTTAGGCATAATGTAGCTGCTGAGTAAAGGGGGGGGGGGGCAGCAACAATAGATTTGCTTTGAGGGCACCTTTTCCTGCAGAGGGGGAGAAATGATGAAGACGTAGCTTTGTTATTGATAATCTAAATATGAAGAAGAGTGGTAGTAATTAAAGGGCAAAGGAGCTATTTGAACAAAACAGATGCAAATGGGTGTAAAAGACAGTTTTAGTCGATCCGTGTCGATCTTTGTTTTTTTTTTTTTGCTGCTGCTCATCACCATCCTCTCAGGTCTCAGCTCAGCTCCTCAACGCAGCAGATGAGCTCTTTCACTTTCACAGCGGACTGGCTGAGCAAACGTGTGGGAGGATCACATTTCAGCACTGACACTGTTCACAATGCAACTCCGTTCTATTAAATCCTCTCATGTGATGTTCTGACACAAGAGCATAAAACGGCCAGATAGGCTGCAGATGTGTGGGTTTAGTCTTCTGCTAGAAGCACACAGGAGACCTGACTCCTCTGCTGCTAACATCAGGTACAGGCTGTAGTATGGCCTGTACTGGCTATACTTTTCACCACAAATCAGTCGTTCACAAATCAAATCAGTAATCCACAAATAGCATCTGCTGGGAAGCCAGCGTAATGATGGAAAATAAAAGACAGCGGACCCTTTTAATGTGGAAGGTGTGTGTCTGTCTGTCTGTCTCTGCTGCTTTAAGCTCCCATGAGTGTGAAAGAAGTGCTGCAGAGCCTGGTGGATGACAGCATGGTGGACTGTGAAAGAGTGGGTACATCCAACTACTACTGGGCATTTCCCAGTAAGGCTTTACATGCTCGTAAGAACAAACTGGAGGAGCTGCAGAAACAGGTGGGGCCCCTCAGTTTTAGTTTGACCATGACCATGACCATGACACAGACCTCTAGAAATAGAATCAGGATTATAGACAACAACAAATAACATTTATATGCATATTAAGGAAATATTTAAATACATAATGTTAAATATATGATATATTAGTACATGTTTATAATGGATAATAGAATTTACAGCAAATAGTATTTAATAGAGAATGATTTGAAAATATAAAAGCACTATAATAGTAATGTAGTATTCGCGCATCCTGGTGATATAGGCTAAATGATGGAATGCAATGTTAAATAAAATGCACAAAGTACTTGTTATAAAAGGAAAAGATATGATCGCGTTATTTATTTTTCTATATGAGCACACTGCTTATTGTAGTCTACAGTAAATGAGGTTTAGGCTGCAACATCTCAGAAAACATTACTGGTAATTGAAAGTGGGGGGGAAATGGGAAGAAGAAGACAAATGAGGTGCTGATTACAGTCAAGTTCCTCTGAGTAAAAACAAAACAGTGGTTAAAGTATAGACATTCAAAATAAACCACTTAAAATCGTGCAGCTCTTTGCGGGCTTTGTGAGAGATTTGTTATCAGAGAAAGTTAAAAAATCGTCTTTGAACTTCTCGTCATCTGTCATGACCCATTTCCCGCTCCTGCTGCCTGGCACACAGATGGTGTGAGGGAGGCGACTCCACACAGAGCGCTGGCCACCAGTTATGTAGGACAGAAGCTCAGTGTTATGAAGCTGCAATCTCTGTGTGAATCAACATTCGTCTGTGCTACATGCATATCAATGTACTGTAAAGCAGTAAGTGAGGATACCGCAGACTTTATGCTGATTGAGACCTTTTCAAATGTCATCGTCTAGTATAGATGGCAGTGTAAATCTCTATGCTTGGTGCCATGACGCAAAAAAAAAAGAGAAATGAGAGTTTGGTAGGCAGGTCAGATTTATAGCAAAGCTCCTTCCATTTTCTGTATGATTATATATCTGCTGATGCTGATGAGTCATTAGTGTTGTAGGTTCTTGTCATTTTTCCATTAAATGTACTTGGTAAGACACAGACTGGTACCAGATAACACGTCCGTGAAGGTTAATGTCATGAAGAGTAAAGTTGAACATAGTATTGGTTTAATCAGTAAATATGAAGCTATTTCCTCATTATCAGAGTCATTAGTCCATGTTCTTTTAAACTGATGCTATTCCTGTAAGTTTTGAAGATGTGGTTTTGTTTTTTATCTGTTCATGAAACTTGTGGGAAATATCACATTTGTAAATCAAGAACGATGAACTATGTTCCCAATTTTCAGGCAGACTCTTATCAGCTGATGTGCGGGAAGCTGTTTTGCAGCTGTGAGCAATTTCCAAAATCAAAAAGCACAAAAACCGCCACTCAACAGAAACGCAAAAGGACATTTGATTTCTTTTCTATCAAGTGTTATTAGTTATTTATCACTTTTTTAAATCTGTGGTGTGATTTTTTTTTTTTTTTACCATGGAACTACTATATATGTTTAAGAAATGTGTCATGTTGTCACTTTGAAGTCATTTTTACTTTTTACTGAAACTTTTTTTACTTTAAAGATTTCTGAAGCGAAAGAGCGGAAAGCGTCTGTACAGAAACTGGTTGAAAAGGCGAAAGTAGGACGTCAAGATACAGTAAGAAGGTTTCCACACTGTTTGCCACCTCATATGGAAAGAGCTGTCTATTTTTGACATAAAGAGATTAGAATAGACTGAAATATATTCATGAGACTATCTCACGCTGTGTGTGTGCGTGTGTGTGTGCAGAAGGAGAGAAGTTCCCTCCTAAAGGAGCTACAGGCCCTGAGAGAGGAGCGAGCCCAGCTTCAGGCCGAGCTGGAGAAGTACAGAGAGTGTGACCCAGAGGTCGTTGAGGAGATGAGTGAGTACAGACACGACCTGTCATGATTTTTCAAAACACACGAGTCACTTTAAAGGTTTAGCTTCCATTGAATCACCTCCGATCACTGACCAAAGAAATCCAGCCCTGTGTGAGCACCATCCAGTTTATGTGACCAAATGTGTGAGGCCATGAAACAGAGGAATCTGGTTTTATATCTCTGGTCATTGTTGAGCTCGTGTGGCCTTGTCTGAAATCATATGATATTGTAATAGATCTGTTTTATTCAAAGTGTCAGCACAGTGACTTTGTTGCAGGGCCACTGGGCTGATCACATGACATGTTTGTGGTTACTAAGGGATCGCAGAGTGTCACGTCACACACGCACACACACACACACACACACATACACACACATACAGCTGTCAACATCACAGCAGGTTTGAGAGAAGTGTTGCACAAGGACTTATTTGTCGGCTGGTGTTTTTGCACCGATCAAACGCGGCTCAGTTAATCTGTTGTGGTTTGTCTACAGATTTTAAAATCTTTTTGCAGCTCACAACATCTGCGGCGTGTGAGGTTCTTACGAGCCAGGTGGTCACTCTTAAACATAGCCACAACAACGTTTGTGTCTTTTTAGCTTTTGTGCTCATGGAGGCAGACGGTGCTGTTTTGCAGCTGTGGATAATCTTTTGGTAAAATGATTCAAAGAAACAAAAGCACTTTGAGGAGTTTTTGTGTGAATTAAACTAGTAAGTACCATGAAGCACTTTCATACCAGGTAATAAACGTGCAACACATTGTAAACAGGGTTATTTCAGCGCAGCCTCTCATAAACTGGCAAATACTGCTGTGGTAAAATGAGACTCAGTGCACTTGGCAAACTGTGACATTTTTCACCCTTAAGCTGTTTCAGCCCTTGAATCACTCAACATAGAGATTATGTAATTAATGGAGACAATAACCTGAAAATCCGTCAATAACCAGAGCTGCAGCGAAGTTGGCCACCATACAAAAACACCTACTCAGTGCTAAAAAAAAAAACCCAACAACACACAAGCGGGGCACGGCAGAACATATTTTACACCTCCACCCACAGAGTGATACCGCACATGTTCAGGTGGCTCTGATGGAGGTGTGAATGAATCTAAATGCATTTATGAGGCACACCTGGATGCAGCTGCTCAGAGCCACAGCATGCTGCTGGAAATCAAGCTCGCACTATGCATAAGACCTATAAGGACCACCGCTCTGCTCCTCCCACGCCTCGCTAACCCTGAGCCATTACTCTCTGCCCAGCCCTTCACCTGCTAATACAGGCGTCCTCCAGGAGCTCAAACTGGCCTGAAACCTAAAAAGGAGAGATGAAGTAGACAGTAGTCATGAGCCGACTGCGGCCTGCTTTAAGTGGTTGGAAAAGGCACAAAAACGTTTTAAGGGACCATCTCTGCACTGTTTCCAGGTGTGGTGTTAAGCATTTTTCAACCATTTAAAAAAAAAGAAAAAAAAAAGTTACGTAGAAAAGCTTCAGACTAAGTGCAGCAATGACCAGAGGACACAGAAAATGCCTCACTGCCTGGCTTACAACATGCATAGTGAACTGTACTCTCAGAGACAATAGGATTCAGTTTATCTTCCTCAGGAGGACATTTTGAGGTGCAGGTATCGGACTCGGCCGACCTCCTCTCTAATCATATCAGTGAGAGCGAATGCGCTTTTTGTCCATTCAGCAGCAGGGTCACAGTTTCCCATGGTTAATATCAAAATGCGGAGCGAGGACGTGCGAACATATCTCAAGTGGTCACTCGACATCAAGATGCGATCTCGTGTCAGCGTTAAAACTGTTGGCTTGAACCACAAACGTACATGTTGAGGAGACCGTAGGTGTGAACGGTGTGAGAGCAGCGCAGCTGAAAGTGACTCTGAAAGTGCTGGTCTCCCTTTTTTTTTCTTTTTCTTGCAGCCCAAAA
Source organism: Selene dorsalis (assembly GCA_900303245.1). Taxonomy (NCBI): domain Eukaryota; kingdom Metazoa; phylum Chordata; class Actinopteri; order Carangiformes; family Carangidae; genus Selene; species Selene dorsalis. The sequence continues at coordinate 7,613 of OMNW01001572.1, read as the reverse complement.
TGAACATTGTGACCTCTAAATTCTTCTTAGAGACATCAGATTAAACACTTGAACAGGACAGCACAAGAAAAACAAAAACAGTAACAGACATGGTCACAAAAAAAGAATAATAAAAAAAAAAGAAGCCTTTTGCCGTTGCATAAAATGAAATTTGAAAGAAAGGATGAGCACATTATGATGAGCTATGAGGCAAATGGATACAGGATATTAAAAACTTTTAAAACAAAAGAAGGAACTGGAAAAGGCCACTGGATGTGACTCATTTTACCCTACACTCCTCCTTTACTGTACAGCTACACAATATACACAGTTATTTGTGGTATTATAAAAATGCTGCACTGCTTTGTGTTCATATTATAGCTGACATTTAGTAAAAGGGGTGTGTGTGCTGCTTCTTTACATACCCATGTGTCATTAAGATTTCTAGTCTTGTACCTGCACTGTCACACATTCAGCAGACACTTGTGCAGTTTAATTGTTTGAAAAGACAAAGGATAAATCATTTAGATGTAAATATCATTTGAGTGTGAATTGAACTCACAGTAGAGCATAAAGCAACTCAGAGAAGAGACAAAGGAAATGAGAGTACAGTAGAGATCTATTTATTGTCAAAGGGGTTAAAAAGGGGGACTCCGTGGCCTGATGTTTTTAGCACAGCGGCTGCGCTGCAGTGTACAGCAGTGTGTGTTAGTAGTTTAGTGCCAAAACAAGTCGAAATTTGAAATCTAAAGTATATACTGAACATTTTCATTGTGGAAAAGCAGAATCTAAAACTGGCAAATGTAAATAACGAGAATAGTTTTTTGACTATGATAAAGCGAAAGCATACAACATCAAACTGGACTGATCATGTGATCTCGTTTGGTAGTGAAACTTGGGTATTGTGTATATCCACTCGCTGACATTTGTGTGTCTCTGTGGTTTGTGTCGATCTGGAGAAACTAAAAGTCGATACCTCGACTCTTCCTAGATCCGGCTGCTCTCGCTGTAAGCTGAGGCAAGGGTAAAACTTTCAAGCCTTAGATCTGGTAGATGTTCTGCCTGGGCTTGTACTCGTATTGTGGACATTGAATGTTAAGTAATATCCTGCATAAACACACACGATGCACCCAAATGATCAGAGACAAACCCAGTAGTTAATGAGAAAGAGAAAGGAGAAGCCTTCCCTTAACTTTCAGTCTCTGTTTGCCTGCAGGTCTCATCTTCTCTTTTAACTCTTACACACACACACACAGGCACACACACACACAGGCACATGCAGCTGTGTCACAGATAACCATCTCTCTCCAGTGAAACTTGAATTGTATGCTGAGTGGTTTGTGTAGCTATGCAGAGAGTGTAAGAGGCTGTCTTTTGTCTACTGCTGAGGGGGTAAGACTGAACATGCAGAATGGGCTCAGACCTGATCGGGCCCGTTTAAGCTGAGACGCTGCTGCTGCTGCAACATTATTATTACACCCACCTACATTTAAACCATTTCACTTTTTATTTTCAAGATTGTCGGAATAATAAATGACCCAACCTAACTCAGTAAAGCTTAACAGACACTTTATGTATTTGCTTTCTGAAAGCTGGTCCAGTCAGTACGAAAGGGTCTGTCATCAGGAATCAAAAGTAGGTTAACCCTATAATGACTGAATTCCTTTACCTCCATTTGCATGCAACCACACCCACACCACTATTCATTACGGGCTAATTACTGTGATGTCATCAGCACTGACAGTATGTGACAGCAGTTCCCAGACCCATATATGACAATATACTGTGGGTTAGGATTAAAAGCCTTGCAATTCTTTTAGTAAATCCAGATGAAACCATAATTTAAATTTGTGGCTTGGACCCAGGGAGTTAGTTTAAGTTTGGCTTTTCTCATTCAGTGAATTAGAAACACATTCTCACTCCTTGTATATACATAATAGTGCCAGAGTGGACAGACACCATTTTGATTTTTATTGGCTTTGGCAGGTCAAAATGTTGCTATGACGATCGTTGCCATGCCTGTGAGCTGCTGTGGTAACGGGTGAGGTTAAAAAAAAAAAAAAAAAACACCAAACACGGGAGGGGCGATAGACACCTCGAACAAAGCCAAGCTTATGTGCTTGACGAGTAGAACAGCGTGTGAGTTGAGGGTTGGACGTCATGTCCACAGGTGTATTATTATTATGTTATTTTTGTCTGTTTGTTCTTTTAGCCATTTCTACATTTTGGAAATGTTGTTTGTGATGATTTTTCTTTTCCATTTGTTATGTTTGGATTGTAGTGAACCACCACGCCCGTTTGTGGCTTCTCGTGTTGGCGCATTTGTACTACACCATCTTGTGCATCATGTTTATGATGATGTGTATTTTTTTAATCTTACACGGCATTGTGCCATTCAGTATTTAGTAAAGCTTTTGAACATCTGGCCAGAGACGACACATAAATATTCATGATCTTGGATCACTCAGACTCATTTACAGATTCTTACAGAGTGACTTGCACAATTTCCTCTTTTGATTGCTGAATAAACTACCTGATTTTACTGTTGAATAAACAAATAAAATCAATACACAAAAAATGAGCAACTAAGTATATCAGCAGTCAGAGTTCAGTCTGCCTTGACTCTCTTTGCTGGTGCTTAGGAGATTTGCTCAAGTACTTCTTACGTGCACTTTTCTTTTCTTTAACTGTAACTGTAACTGCTGTAGAGATGGTTTAGAGATTTAAAGATTCACCTCTGAGCTCGGGCGACCCATGCCACCAGTAGTGACGGCTATATCAAACATTTTTGGCTGGGTTCTCCCAGCAGCTGCTGCTGCTGTCCGGTCTCACCAGCGCAACAGCCAAATCACTGTTTGTGGACAGTGGTCATGGGATCAGTAAATTTTAGACTTTATTCCAGGTGCATCCCAATTTAATGACGTTACCTGCTGTTGTTTTATAGATCGACAAATAAATCAGTCTGAAATACAGTGCCATTCAGTTGGAGCTCCAGGTTTTTCAACTCATAGAGTATGGCCGCTGCTGCTACTCAGACATCACATCACTGACTGAAACTTTCCTCCATAAAGAACACGGATTGCTGCAGATTTTCATTCATGTCTGTGTTGGTCTTTTTTGGTCTTGTGCCTTTTTTTTTTTTGCTGCAGAAATTTTTTTGTGCCCTGAGGACTTTCAACTCAGCTCTTACATCAAACATTTATTTGTTTGGCCTCTTTTAAAAACCACACAGCATATTGGTCTCTCTAATAAATATGGGTTACCATGGAATCACAGTTTACTTAGTAAAAGGATCACACTGTAATGATGTGCGGTGTCTAAGACCTGTTACATGACGCTTTTCATTTTCCACTGAAATAAGCGTAACCCATAATTTCAGTAATAATCCAGTCCTTAAGTTGTTGTCACGGAGATGTAATGATTTTGAATGATTTAATGAATTTGAATGAATGATTTTTGGAGGGAATAATGTTACATTTCATTGCTATAATGAAATGAATGCACATTTAACACATCTTGTATGATGCATATATATTAACTGCAAACTTTGTTTTGCAGGAAAGTCAAATGTTGTAGCTAAAGAAGCTGTTTCCAGGTGGACAGGTGAGTCTTCTCATCTTTTTTATCAACACACATGCAATAAGTCTGGAACTTCATTAATTTTATAATTTCTTTATGTTTCTGACATTTTTATAGACACAAATTATTAGTTGATTAATCACAGAAATATTCAGGCAGAGAATTAATATTTATTAATTGACCATCTATTGTTTTCCATTGTCAATTAATTGGTAAATTGTTTTCCAAAATACCAAAATAATGCAGGGGAAGAGATCTTTTTCTGGAGCATTTTTACTGCATAGCTTGAAATCCTCTTCAATCAATTTTCTTTTAATACTAGTGTTGTTCAATAATACAACTGCATTGGAGAGTCGCCTCTGAATATTCAGCAGAAAGATAACTGACTTCATGACTGACTGTGGCACAGCTAAGTCCATTGATTGCTCTCTAGAAGCAATCACATTCACAAAGTGCAAACTGTAAGGGCACTTTGTGTCCAGCCCCTCTGCTAATCAGCGCTTAGGCTCTCTCTCTCTCTCCCATTGTGAATTTGTTGACCTGAGTTGGTAACCTAGGAGACAGCTGACCTTTTTAGAGATCATGGTAACCAGTTAGGTCAGTGGTGTTGTGACTCTTCAGGTAACCTTTTCTGTGGCTGGACACAGTGTCAGTCATGTTTTTAGTTGGCACATTTCCCCTTTACTTCCATAGACGTATACTTTATTTTAAGAAACGATGAGTCAGACCTGCCTCTTCCATGACTTGTACTTCCCTCACGCGTGGTGGACACTACAAAACAAACACACTAGGGAGCACTGAGTATAAAAATGTTTTTTCACACCACTGTCTGCATCAGCTTAGCTCTTTCCTGTGTTGCATGGGGATGTACAGTGCATATTGTGCTCACCGACTGCACGAATGACCAGAATCAACACAACAGTCAGTTATGACGTGCAGCTTAGCTGGTGCTGCAGCAGTCAGGACACTTGTCTCGTAAAGCAGGTTACAGCAGAACAACCCTGCCTAATGTGCTGAATCGCCTTTGGCTGCCACTCCTTCTGCACAACACTTTCATTTTCAAAAGTTATGCTTTAACCCGCAGACTCACCAAACCAAGACTCACCTACACACTTTGTATGCAAGCCCTGGCACATTTGACCACTTGTGCTTTAACTGATTGTTATATCAAAATTAAGGTTGAGTGATCTTGAAAGACTTTGTAAAAAGTCATTCCTGATTGCATGATTCACTTTATTGACTTTAGCTCTTGATAAGACTTGTGTTACTGTATGGGAAGCTATTTGATCCACTCTTTAGATGGGTAATGCTGTACACAGTTTTGCTTCATTACTGCATTAGGAGCATTGAAGGTAATAAATTGGCTTAGTTAGTCACAGTCAGAAGTGTTTGACTGATCACTTTTATTATGAGGAAAACTGTGAAACTAAATCAACCAAATTAAAACACAGTTTAATGGCAATTAGCATTAGCATTGCTAGACCGCAGCTGAAATCCCACCCCATGTGCAAATCTGCTAGAAGAATAAATGGTGTCAAGATTTATTAGCAAAATACCGATGCAGTCATGTGATGTCAAAGTTCTATGTATCATAAAATCTTAGGCCAAAATAATTCAACTCTCACCAGAACAGCAGTGATGCAAGATGGTTTGTTCTTGGAAATGTCAAGAAATATTCTCATGATCCCAGATTTTCATACTTTCTAACCCTGGAGGGGCAGGTAAATACTTGGAGTATATTTCATCTGATTTTGATTTCTGTTTTCAGATAATGTTTTTGCCATCAAGTCATGGACAAAGAAGAAGTTTTCCTTTGATGACGGCCGCATTAACAAAGCCTTTGGCATCCCTGAGGACTTTGACTACATGGACTAATTGCCAGTCTTTCTACCATCGCTCATGGACACAGGAAGATAAAAAAAAAAAAAACTACAAGCTTCAAGTTAGAGCCTCCAGACCTAGTCTCTGCATTTCTAGTCCTGCTGGGTGCATTAGAATGAAAAAACAAAGATGTACTAAGATTCATATCAAAGACCAGGGAGGGGGGCAGTGGCTTTGAATAACCACAGAAGACACTGAACCAGCCATTTTAGCTCAGAGGGGTGATGGGGTTCTGTGATGAACACAACGTAGCAGCCAGACTTTTGGGACACCTGTTGCATGAAAACTGAGAGCGCCAAGCTGATGATGGAAGGGGATCAACGCTGAACACATCTGTGTTGCCAGTGATCTAATTTATATGGTTTAAACAGATGGTTTGGAAGCAAATGCTTGTGCAGTCTTTCCTCTATGTTGTCCCTCCTTTTGTTTGTATCTTTCGTTGGGTGGAAAAAAGGAAAAAACCTCAATTAAACTGTTGTTTCTTTTATATATATTCATTTAAAAAAAAGTGCACTGGGAATAACAGGAGGACTGAATTACACAGGGTTCGTTTAGGATATGCTCTGTCTACATGAGCTGTAAATATTTAAAATACATTTACTTTTTTGCAGAACCTCTTTTTTCTTGTGTTTCAAATAAAATGCCCCTTGTTTGGGCTGTTTTGTTTTACAAGCCCTTTCCTGCAGTTGTGTGTGTTTTTCCCCAAAAACTTAGTGTGCAGTGTGCAAATGCATTTTCCATCAGTCAACCAATCATTCGTATCTTCAGTTCTGAAGAAATCACCTCACTGCAAAATCTGTCACAAAAGAGCGTTTGTTCCAGAGCTCTGCACTTTCCTCATGAACAGAGAAGGAAAGTTGTTGCTGTGACATGTTGAGAGTGACTCTACCCAGGCCTTTTCTCTCTCTCTCTCTCTCTCTCTCTCTCTCTCTCTCTCTCTCTCTCCTTCTATCCAAAGTACAGGATAATGACA
>OMNW01001571.1:39974-50416 GCA_900303245.1 Selene dorsalis | reverse complement strand
AAAATTTTTTTTTTTTTTTTTTTTTTTTTTTAGAATAATCTTTACAATTTTTCTTTCAAACCTTTCCATTACCTCTCACTGTATTCTCGCATAAAACATCTCTTACCACTTAGCAGTTCCGGCCACAAAGTGTTCTCAGAGCTCACTACTAGCATCATACTGTCATTTGGCATCTTCCCTCTCCTTCATCAAGTACCACACTGGCTCACCCACTAAAACACCACAAATCTTTTGTGATCTTATCATGCGTGACAATATTAGAAATGTGCAAGAACATAGTGCTTACTAAGCAGTCATTTTCTCTATGTTCCTGACTTGAAGAGCATCACTTTGCCATTAACAAACTAATGATAACAACCGACTGGCTCACTGGATAATGCTATGATGAAACGTTCTCACTACCACCTATCATTCTCACTTGTGCTTTGCACAGTCAGCACTTTTGTAGGTAAATGCGAGTGAGTCACGATTCCTGCAGTTTTCAATCCCCCACTACCGGTTTTCTGTCATACTGAGAATGACATTAGACAGTGGCGTTTCAAAAGGCACAAGTACACCTGTAGTGCTGACTGCTGCAATGCCAAAGTGACCACCTGAATGCATGTTTTTGGGTTTTTGTTTTGTGTTTTGTGTGCACTGTGGTAGCACTGAAGATTTATGTGTATTCTATGTACAATGTTAATGAGAATAAACTTTTTTGATGGTTGTATGGTGTCACTCACTAGTATTTCTGAACATACTCTGTTGACAACTATAGTAAATCCTTTTATGCACTTCTAAAGCCTGACTATTTAGTGAATTTAGTAGTTTATTAAAGCTGACCCTCAAGGGAGCTCTTTGTTAATGATGCCATGACAACCACTGACCCATCGTACTCATAACCAGACCTTGGATTTTCAATGTGTTTGTGTGTGTCTCCCTCCTCTAGCCTACAGCATTGCCTCAGCAGAACTTCTCCATGCATGTGGCAGTGCCTGTATCCAATCCTAATGCCATGTACCAGCCAGGAGGGACTCTGGGCAGCCAGTCCCTGGCGGCAGCTTCAGCCTCTCTGAGTGATAGCGGGATGCTGTCCCCTCCACAGTCCTCTCTGCACAGAAACGTGGGCTCCAGTGGAGGCCCCCAGAGGCCAACCAGTGCAGGAAGTGCAGGTTAGTAGCAATAAGTTGGTCAGTGATTATGAATTTGATCCAGACCACCTGGAATGAGAGCACTTCTCCTGTGATTAGAGCATCTCTCTAATTATTCTGACAGCATTCTAGTTAAAACCCACTATGGTCAACCGGGGGTCATGTGCTTAACTTTGCATAAAGACCTTTGCTCCCCCCTGTCTTGATGCTAAACTAGGCTCAACGCCTCTTATCTCCAGCTTCATGCTTAGCTCATACTCAGGCTCAGGTTTGGTATCAATCTTCTTTTCACTCTCATAATATTCTACAATTGCTGTTCCTTAGAACAGAATTAATGTTGCCAGAGCTGATGACTATGTGGAAAATGTTAAAAGGTCAAGAAATCCGTACTCTGACTCACTGTGATTGCTCTTAAATTTTCACTGAAATTGTTTAAGTGTTGCACATAAACTGGATTTGTGTTCACTCTGTAGTGCCTGATAGTTGCATTTGTCTGTTTTTATTGTTTGTGTTTATTGCTAAAACAGTGTTAATGCTGCTCTCTTGGCCAGGTCACTCTTGAAAAGGAGATTTTCAGCATCTCATTGGGACTTTTACCTAACAGAATGAAAGATATTACAGTAATGAAATCTAGCTCACTGCTAAAATAGAATGCGTATTTCCCCACAATCCTTAACCATTCGTTAATATAATTTCAGGGTTGTTTTTCGTGTGTGACTCTAATACAGTAGAGTATACACTGTTTTTCCAAAATGGTAGTGGATGTAAAGGTGACATATTTGTGTGATACATGTTTTTTTCACACCCTCTGAAATGCTCATCATCACACCTTTTACTGTCTCAGCATTGTGGAAAAATGATGTCAGTCTACGCTAGTACTTGTATGACTGGTCTGACTCAGTTAGTCCAGATGGCTTTTGCAAGATTCATCTGCACTGCATACGATAGATGTTCATGCATCAAGGTGTGAAATGCCTCATTCAAATTTAACCACAATTGGTTGACACCTATCCATTCGCAGGGGGTTTACTTAATAGTTGTTTTGCACAATATCTCCTCTTTGTTGAATTTTCGCTGAAAGGTTTCGGTCTTTTTTTCTCCTCTTTTATGGTTGGCATTTGCATTGTGTGTTTTGATTTTAAGTGTATCTCTTGAAAGTGTTTACTTACTTTACCTGAGAGGCTCCACCAGTTGTCATTCCCTGACTTACTAGACTGAATCATTGCTTGTTGAGGTGGATTCTCAGTGCACTGGTTGATTTTGCACACCCATGATCTTATAGTGAATATTTCCCCACCATGAGAACAGTGATTGGAGCACGTTGTTTCCTTTTGTGTGCAGTGAAGATAGATCTACATGACATTTTCATGTCTGGTCTGGCATCTCCATCACATGCTCTACTAGCTTGCACAAAGATGCAGATGGTTAATCATATCACTCTGTGCATCTCATTAGGTGGCATGCTGGATACCACAGACCTTTCAGTGCCAAGTGGTGCGGGCTCCAGCCCAGCGGGTAAGTCCTCCCGGAGAGATTCATTAGCTCTCTGTAGCTCTGCCCAATAGGCCTCCTGCTTAGCACGTGAGCTGGATAGTCATGTATCCATCTGTGATTGGTTCAAGACAGTTGTCACTATCACTGACTGATAGTGCTTTTGCCTGACTATATTTTCACTGCATGCAAAGGGAAACCATGTGATGCTAGTTTCAAGAGAGGAAATGTATGGTAAGCGTGTCTGAGAGATGGTAAACAGCTCAGTAGTATTCACACAGTGCGGAGTGCGTGTGCTTGAAAGGGGTAACCAGGTGAGGTAATTAGCTGTCAAACTGACTTTGGCAGATAAATAAACGCAGCGTTTCCTTTAAATTCGTCACCTCTATGTAGCCCTCCCTTTTTTCCTTCCCTCTATTGACAGGTGCATCTGTTTCCCCACCATTACCCTGGCAGCCCTTATAAGGCTGGTGAGGGTCTGTAAGATGCCTGGACCAGCATAACCCTGTAGGTATTCGGGCCATGACATCCCACTAAGTCCTCGGTACACAATGACCGGACAGCCTGTCATGGCTGCAATGTGCTGTGTGAGAGGCTGAAGCAGGTGGAGTTTAACTCTTTCCTTGTCACTTGGCTTGCTTGTGCCCCATGTAGTATTTCTGGTAAAATGCAGAAAGATGTTACGAGTTACGTATAGCGCACCATGATAATTACAGACAGAGTATCGCCAAAATATGGGATTAAGGGTGATATTTGATTAGGCATTGATTGGAAAGTATTAAGACCACCACAGATTGGTTTACAGTCAGCATTTGTAAGAGGGCGCTGGGTGAGTTTTAAGTTTTGGGTGTGGTCCCGTGGTCAGGGTAGAGTTCTGTCTGGGGGGCGTCAGCGTTTGGCATGGTGTGAGCATGCTGCAGCTGTTGTTTGTACCAAGTGTGTAGAAGAGCAGTGACTACAGGGAGGAGAAACCTCTCCAGGCCTGCTGTCAGATGACCATTCCTGACATAGTTCTGATTTTTCACAAGTAGCAGCTATGACCACAGTAGAAGTCTCAAAGTGGCCAGATGGAAGATGTGCTGTGTGACATCTCTCCTGTTCGATGGTGTCATCGTGGAGAGAAGACTGAGTGCATGTGCTGCAAAGTCGAGTAGAATAGTGACAAATAGGGGAAAAAAAAAGATTGTCCGTCACACCGTCTGGGTCCTGGTTAAGAGTGACGGACAACTGTTTTACATGCCAACACTGGGTTGTGAAAAATAGGGAGATTTTTTTCACCGGTGTATCTGCCCAAGGAACAAGGTTCCTTCGCCCGGTGTGTGTATAAATTGTCGTCATTTCTTGCCTTTTATTTTAAACCTGATGAAGGAACCCTGTTCTGAAAATGTTGTTTCTTTGATATTCAATAAATGATTCAGTTTACCATTGAGGACAATGAAAAAAATCCCAGTTTTAATTGTTGAAATGTGTACCAGAAAGCTAAATAATAAGGCGGTTACACTGCAATGCATTTAGTATGCAGTATTTATTGTACATCAAATCAAGAAGTGTGTGCCACTGACTGTGCCACCATCTAAAGGATTAAGTGGCTGTTGCCATGAAGAAACTTGGCAACAGCCAAGCCTGAACTTGAACTTCAAATTCAGGTGTCACTCTTTCTCTATCCATCTCTGTCCGAACGCTGAACTGAGCGGAAGACAGAAACCACCAGCGAGTGACTTCTTCTTTTTCCGGCAGTATCAACGCTATTTGGCGTATCACTGCCTCTCAGCGAGTGACTGAGTCACATCACCGGCTTGCCTCATACATGCAGGCAGGCCACTGTGACAAATATCCCCCACAATCTTACTTGTTTCCTTCACTGTAAAATCGGGAGATTAGAAATTACTGACCGGGAGTATCGCGGGAGATAGGGTTAAAAATCGTGAGTCTCCCGTGTGAATCGGGAGAGTTGGCAAGTATGGTTTTATACGTGGGATCTGGAAGAGTGATTATTTAGTTTTAAATCAATTGTCAAGCCATGATTGGGAGCTAGTTGATGTAACACTGAACAGTAGCCTACCACAAAGATTTTTTCAAGCAAACAAATTGCTCTGTTCTCTGTGAAATAACCCGCCTATAGTTGTTCTTATCTAAAGTCTGAGTCAGATAATGGCTCAACAGCTGCTGTTACTTCTATGTGCGGTTCTGTAATAGAACTTTTCTCCGAACGACTCAGACAATTACACCTAATTACAAGCTCTAGTCCTTGACTGGTGAGCATTAAGAATGGAAGTTGTGGTGAACAGGGAGGATTTAGAGAGTGTGCTCCCTGTTATGCAATATGTCTGCAAGCTGTACACATCGCTTAATTAATACTGGGGCACTGCAAGCGTTTGAAACACAATTACAAAGCATGTTTGTATGATCGGCAGATCACATCTGGTAATGGAATGATTAGAAATGTGGCTGCACCAAGTTTGTGTTGGTGCAGACTTTACTTTTGGAGAGTAATTTTCTTTTCATTCTCTTCATATATATATATATAAAGAACACACAATAATGTGAACAGTCTGCTAGTTTTTGCCAGTCACAGGTTTCTAGCAAAAGCGTGGGGGGGCCAAGCACAGTAATTTGCCTGACAAATATTAGTATCTAGAATTAAAAACAACCTCTCCACCTCCTACTCTGGCTGATTTTTCTGAAACAAAACAATAAAGCTGCACGTCTACTGTTATAAAAGTGATTATCTTTTTTCAATTCAAATGTATTGTTTCTTTCTCATTCATTAAAACATTTTCTCTTTCGACTGAACCTGGCACATGTGGGAGGGTTGGGCACAATAAGTCACTTTGTTTTCTTCCCTTGAACCTAAAATGAGAACTGAATGTTTCAGTTGTAAACACAGGGCCTTATGTAATGCCTTATACTGTGTTAATAATTCAGGACAATGAACACAAACCAAACAGCTTTCAACATGCACAATTTTCAGCCAGAGAGGATTTATTGGCACAACCAATCTGTTAGACAAGTCTGAATATAGAATGAGAGCAGACATCAGAAAAGCCCACTGTAATGTCCCAACTGAAAGGCTGGGTCTTAATCTGTGGCTGATATCTTGGCTCAGAATTAACTTTGTGGTCTAAGTATTTGCTCGGACATGTGTTCCCATCTTGGCAATTATTTGAAAGAAGTGTGGGGATTTAGTGATCCACAGACATGTGAAGTCGTAATCAGAGACACATTCCAAAGATATGCGAGTCAGGTGGGTTAATCCAAGTCTAAATTAGCCAATAAAGACAACGCTGGCTGTCTTGTCTTTCTGTCTTTGCCTTGTGATGAACTGGCACGGTGTCCAGTGTGTCATGCAGCTGTCAGTTCAGCGTGCATTGGTATAGAATCCACTCCAATTTCTATGACTTAGGGCTCTCAAACTAAATTAAAAAACTCAAAACTTAATTTAAGAAATGATTAATCACAATACTACTCTATGATTAAAGGTGGGTTGGAGATCCTGGAAAGACGATTCGAGCAGGCCACATTTTGAAAATGTACAAGTCAGAAGTCCAAACCCCTTTCATCAGACTTCGCACAGGATCGCTCCACATTGGGTTGCTGGAGTGACCCAATGTAATCCCAACGAGTGCGACATGGCTTTTGGTGATACTGTCGCGTGTAGCAGGGCCTCACTGCGCAGCATCGCTAACTTTCCGCTAGCTTTTTCTCATGACTCATTTACGTGAAAGAAAACACCTAACATCATAATAAACCATCCAGTATCCAGTTTAGAGGTACATTGCCACCTACCAGACTTGTGCTACGTTGGATTACTGGCACTGACAGAGTTGGCAGTTGGCTGATAGCACTGACATTGTCAAACCAAGAGTTTGAATTTGAGTTGAAACCCCTTCCCATATTGACTCAAAACAGGTTGCAGGACGTCACCGTATTTCAGCGAAATTAGTCACATGACGCTCTAGTTTAGTCACATGACGTGATTAATCGTGCATTAATCTGACGTTACTGTTTCCAGATTATTTGCATGCGTTAACACTTTAATTTTGACTTCCCTAATGTGACTATATAATTATTATTATTATCATTTTACATAAATAAACAAAAAATACAATCAAGGACAATTAACAATGCAGGTTGCAGAAACATGTATATATGTATGAATGACAGGAAATAGCCAGTTGGACATCAGTGTGTGAGACATGTTAAATACTCAAACGTTCACACTAAGGTAGGAAACAATGGCCTTTAAAGGACAAACATCATGGTTATAGCATGCCTTTGCTTTCTATCCATAATTTATTTAGTTTACATATAGTCTTACAAATGATGTCATTCTTTTAGTTTTGTATATGTTTTACTGTGAAATGTTTTGTTACATAATGGCACGGAACAGAAATAAAAACTCTGATAGCAAACTATGGGCCCTTTTCACACAGGGCATTGTTATTTCATAACAAAATTTCAGTGTTACATTGAGGCTGACCAGTTTCGTGGCCTTTATACAGTGCAGGCTAGACAATGGCGTGGCTTACTACAACACATAGTGGAATGCAGCCGCCCTCAATGTTGGCTGTGTCCTTATGTAACAAAGGGAAGTCAAAAAAAGTAAAACATCACAGCTTACTCAGAAAGCACTTAATTTGCCAAATTGCCACACTACAACCCATTCCTTTACATCAACTTCTATTTGCTCTAACATCTCATTCTCGCAGAATGACATCTTCACTGCTTTTAATCAGGTTTGCTATTTTTAGGGCCTTGGACATTTACTCTGCTAAATCTGTAAACACTGTTTTCTTGCTGCAGCCAAGTCTTGTATGATCAAAGCCAGAGCTGATGGCGATAGCTACTTGTATATACTGTTGATTCAGCTGTGAGATACTATTGTAGGTGTCATTACTGTTTATTTGACCGTGAATTGTTGCTGTTCTTATCTGCAGTCAGAGGGGCTATTGTTCCATTATGTTCCTACGCAAGAGCCTACTGGTTGTGCACACTTTGTGTTTCACTGGGATATGCTGAACACAATGGAGAAGTCAGCAACTTGTTGAAGTGTTACTGATCTGTTGATGCAGTGTTAGATACCATTCATCTGCTCTTCCCCTTGTTTTCTACACTTTTTCTGTTTTTGAGTTCATATAGTTTTTACTTGGACTCACCTAATGTAAATTTGCTTGTTTGACAAAACCAGGAAGAAAAAATCTTTTTTTTTTTTTCTGAAACCTGTATTGGAAAAAAAACAACTATTAAAAAACAGTGCATTGGCTACATTTTATAGCTGCAGCTGTGTATCAGTATAATTGGAAATACAATAACTAATTTCTTAAATTTGTGGGCTATTGAAACAAACAAAATAAATAAAAAATTAAATTTCCAACTTAAATTCAATAAACTGTCCACACCATCATGACACTCATCACTTTCATTAGGTGTTGTCTCGGGTGTGTGGAGTGGAGGCTCTTAAAATAAGTTGGTGGGCAATTATACTCACTTTCTGAAAAAAGAAAAAAAGGAGATGACTAACAGCCATGCACATCAAGGTGTGAAAGTTGAAGGGAAAGTCTAGCACTTTGCTGTTGTTTATGTGCTCAGTTAGAAAAAAACACAACATCTATTTTTTATTGTTTTTATTCAACTGTAATGGCTTCAGCTATTTCTTTTAAGCAGTCACAGTACATTTGTCAGTGAACTGCTCCTCATCCCAAGATACAAAGAATTGACTTTGATGTAATCATTTACAATAAAAATAAAAGGCTCATCAATTTTGAAATGGACATTTTATTTTTGTAAATGTGCAGGATAATTATCCAAGTCTATTAAAACTTCCCAGAGGGTTGGAAACACTTAACGCTGCGTGCTGCAGCATGCTGGAAACAGCACAGAGTGAGAGGTTTGCTTGATGACTGGGAGTGTTGTCAGTCACAGTCAATGGTTTGATGATGTGTTTCTGTCGCTTTGTGCCTCTGCAGGGAATGGTTTTGTTAACCCTAGGGGCTCTCCAGGCCTCCTCAGCACACCCAGCGGCAATGGCCTGGGTAAAGTCATGCCCACCAAGTCTCCACCACCCCCTGGAGGGAACATGGGAATGGGAAGCCGTAAGCCAGACCTAAGGGTTGTTATCCCTCCATCGAGCAAAGGGATGATGCCCCCACTGGTGAGTACAGAGCATGTCACTGCACACATCACCAACCAAAGGTCCTTTAAGTTTCTCTGCTGCAGGGCAAACTGGAGCATTGTTTAGTGTCTTTATCTAGACATCTATAGCTGAATTCTTTGCGGGATTTTGCCAACGTACATTTTAGATGTTGTCACTTCAGCGTAGCATGCTGTGCTACCGAGGTTGTCACCTCACCCAGGACTATGTTTGTCTGCCAAGTGAAACTGTTTCACAGTGTGCAGGCCTCGTGTGAGCAGCCGTTCCCCTTGTGCTGCATTCTTCAGCAATCTGCAGCCCAGGTGTCATAACTCTCGCACTGTTATTCCCATTTTGGATTAGCTTTCTCCAATTCTAATAATGAGTAGGCAGAGCGCCCTGACCACAGTCAACACCTGAGGCTAAACCACATTCTGGCGGTCATAAATCAACAATCAGAAAATGCTGTAAGTGAGCGATTTTCAGCCACCGGCCAGAAATACATGTGCGTGTTGCCGGTGTTGTCAGCAACAGGAGCCACGCCAGGAAAATGATTGTGTTTGGTAAATAAACCTCAGGTTACTGTGGGTGCTCCTCCTTTTGCCGAGCCTCGACTAGCCTGGATCAGTGTTTAAACAACTGTGTGTCACTGTGTCGGCATGTGAAGTCGGTAGAGCAGGACAGGTTGCATTGTAAGAGGTCTGAAACCAGTTAGGAAGGGGTGGGAGGTCGGTTCTGTTCTGTCTGAGCCATGGAAGCTTTTTGGTGCTGGCTGTGGCAGGTCTGCAGACAGCCTGTCATTAGGACATAATGGTATTAAATTAATCACATCTCAGTGTGACAGAGTGTAGATGAAGACTTAATCATGGGGCCCAGGGTGTGAGCCAGATAATATCTTGTCGCCCTTGTCGTGTCTTCCTGCCGCTATTGATTGAGTGTGGGTATTAAGACAGCCCTGGTCTGGTCGCAGTATGTCCCACAGCACGGGAAAGACGGAAGATGGGCTTCTGGTCCTTCCCACAGCACAGAGAGGATTTGAAATGCACAGTGCTCTGCAGTCATCATCAGTACCAGAGGAGAGACTTTATCTGCAATTGCTGGTTATTATGAGGTGATTACAGTGTCATGTTCACCATCAGGTGAGCATTAGTCAAATGTCCAGAACAATTTTTCAGCTTTACTGTACTCGAAGCTCTCAACCACACTGGCTTTTGTCCAGGAATGAACTGCTTCATCATTTTTGCAAGATACACAAACATCACATCCCCACATTGTTGGAAGATTGTGGCCACATACTTCAGTGTTTGTGGGCGCCTCTCTGCTCTGGACAAAATGGTTCAAGAGTATTTCAACAGACTGTAGACACAAAATGAGTGTGATTTTACAATGACTGCAGAAGTCATCCACACGTTTGTGTCCCCCCATTGTCCCCTCTACAGTAAAATATAGATAGCTGGCACTATTTTCCAGAGCAATTTACAGTTGCTCAGCTTCTTTCCTGTAACTCTGGCTCTCTTCTTTTCTTCTGTTGAGGGCAGTCGGAGGAGGAGGAAATGGATTTGGTGAGTTCTGACAAATGCCTGGGCAAATGGCTGAAATGTGAACATGCTTCCGGTAATCACACATGCTAGACTAAAGGCAGTGCTCAAAGCGGAGATTGGCTCTAAGAACTGCCAGAAATAATAATTATT
>OMNW01001571.1:25413-39954 GCA_900303245.1 Selene dorsalis | reverse complement strand
GAAATAATAATTATTAAAAAAAAAAAAAAAAAACGTTTTGTCACTGCATGTTTTGGGTTTGGCCTGTGAAAATTGCCTGAGCCTGTTAAATTGGCTCCTCTATTCCCAACACGTCAGTGTTAGTCATATACCACCAGTAGTGTGTGTATGTGTGTCCTAGCGTGCGTGTGTGCGTGAGAGAGAGAAAGAGAGAGAGACAAACAGCTAAGCACAAATCAGTGTTTAATTTTTAAAATTCTAACACTGTAGTGGTGATGTGAAAAGTTTGAGAATTTGAAAAGTGTTGCCTTAAATCAGTAAAGTCATTTATATTTTTTCCAAGGAAGGAGAAGATGACATCATCTTAAATGATATCATTCTGTGAGATACTTGGGTTTGGTGAAGTCATCTGGCTGGAGAGTGTTGGAACAATGCAAGGAAGCCATCAACTAGATTATGATGCAATTCTGCTTCAGACGTAACTGGTGGCAGCTGCACACATGCTTGTTACATTATATTCTGAGGATCTGTTATGGTATTGTTCTCAGCATTTGATGAGCGTAGTTGGAGTGTGTGCATTTGTAGCTCACTACATAGTTTGCTGCATGACCACACCAGGCTCTGTAGGTGTGTTGTTGTGGACTGCATGCCAGTCAGTGCACTAATAAACCACTGGAGTTCTGGAGCTCTATTGTACGTCACCCTAGGAGTTGAAATGCGTTATTTGTGTTATCTTTTCACATGCTCTCGATTAAGAGTCCTCAATTGAATTGATCTCTTTGAATTGTCTCACCTCTGCACTTTTGCTACTTAAGCATTTTTTCACAACTAACAAAGTATAACTCATTAAGCAGATTCTAATAAATCTGATTAATAATTTGTTGTGCCTATGGTTGCATGTCAGTTCTTGTGAGTTTTGCACTGACTGCATCTGTCACTTGTCCAGCTTTAAGTGATGGAATTAATGAATTATTAATTGTAACTGCTGAAATCCACCAAGTCATTTCAAACCCCATACTGACCACTTTTGATGTGTGGTAAACTCTGAGGTATATCTTCAGTTTTTGGGACACATTCAGTCAGCAAATGTGGCCTATTCATACTTTTTGTGAGCAGAATGTGAATAAATGTCATAAAGACCCTGTAAGAAACACAAAACCACTTACTGAGTGTTTAATATGTTATTATTTTCATTCTCTTTTTTTAAATCTTGTTTAAAACATACAGTAAATATTGAATCAGAAAGATCAGAATTGACTGTCATAAAGCTGCACCACCACCTTGTGGCAGCTTTTATTATTTCACTCACATCCATGATCACCACGACATGCAAAAACGTGTAGGCTCTAAATCGCAGAGAATTCACATGTTGTTCAGTATTACGAGTGTGACACTCACTTTGTGTGTCTCATTGTTCCCTAATGTGTTTTGCAGAACACCCAGAGGATAAGCAGCTCCCAGTCCACTCAGCCACTGGCCACTCCAGTAGTGTCTGTCACCACCCCCAGCTTACCCCCACAGGGCCTGGTCTACTCAGGCATGCCCACCTCCTACAACCCTGCTGGTGAGTCTGGCCTTGCTCTCCCCTCAGACTGAAAACAACCTGCCTTAGCTGCGACTGTTTGCGCTACACGCTGTTGGTTCCTGCTCTTTTGTCAGCGCTCTAGCTGAAATGTGAGTGAGTTCTCACCGTGTGTGGCTGCTTTTGTTTTTACAGAGTACTCCCTGAGCAGTGCAGAGATCTCTTCCCTACAGGGCTTCAGCTCTCCTGGGCTCTCACTGGGCTCCATGTCGGCATGGCAACAGCATCAACTGGGCCAGGCAGCTCTTAATTCTTTGGTGTGAGTAACACACTTCCAAACAAAAGCACACTCTCCAGACGCCCTCACATAAAAGCAACACCCACTGTGCTCTGTGATATTATGCTGAATCACACATCTACATATTTTTGGCTTTTCACGTTGTTGCACCTCACTTTTGTTGTCTCATTTTTGTTCTGAACACAAAATACCCTGCTTGTCTTTCCTGCAGCGGTGGAGGTCACCTACCTCAGGGCTCCAACCTATCCATCAACACCAGCCAGAGCATAAACATCAAGTCTGAGCCCATTTCGCCGCCACGGGAACGTGTGACCCCGTCCGGCTTCCCCCCTCAACAGCCGCAGCAAGGGTCCAGCCGACAGGAAGTTCTGGGACGCTCACCTGCCGACAGCCTCAGCTCCTCTTGTAGCTCATATGACGGCAGTGATCGCGAAGACCACCGGCCAGACTTCCACTCCCCACTAGGGCTGGGAAGACCCCCTGCTGGCTCCGACGACAGGGAGAGCCCCTCGGTCAAGCGCCTGCGCATGGACACATGGGTGACATAAAGAGCCCCGATCAAGCCTCCAGTCACCAGCCAGTTAGAGAGGGAGGGGTTAGACATGGCGATGAAAGAAAGAGAAGGGTCCTTAGAGCTATCATTATGATACAGTTATTCAACTCCATTTCAATTTGTAAGGCTGAGATGTAATGTAAAAAGACATGTCAGGACATATCTAAAGTCAATTCTCAAACTGATACAGTGAGATTAAAAAAAAAGTCGGTTAGCTGGACTGAATTATATGCACAAGCAGGTGGTATCAGGTACTTGGTGCAATTCAGATGACTTTTGCAGAAGAAGAAGAAGAAAGAAAAATGTTAAACAATAGGCAGTAGATTATTGTAGTCACTGGTCTAGTCAGACACTTACATGTAGTTGCTGTTTTGCTGTTGTGCTCGCATGTTGCAAACAATCAGAGAAAGTTGTGTTGCTTTCAGGCTGAGGACCCTTACATATGACATTCACTGCAAGAACTATCTTTTCAAATCATGCTGTAACCATACAAGACCTTTGTCTCAAGTGGCCTCTTGTAATTTATTGATTCAGTTGATCAGGAGATACAGACAGCATGAGGTTATTGAGTGCTATACAGGAATTTTGGTCATACAAACAACAACAGTTGAGACTACTTTAGTAAATCAATGAAACAATGCTGTTGGGGAGGTAAAAACAAAATGGCAACAGAATTTATCGCAATAATGACATACTATTAATTTTCTAATTTAAAAGAGTAGGATATATAAATGTGCAATTACGATAATGCGAACCTGTCCAGTTGAACTGGTGAGAAAATCAACACGTTCACATTTGCTAACAGTTCATCAGTAATATAAGCCAAAGCTGTTCTTTTGTGTTGTTTTGTACAGTTGCTATGGTTTTCCTAACAGTTCACTCAAATGCACCATTTCTCTCGCCATAGGTTTATTTTTTATTGTGCTTTATTACAAACAGTGTAAAGTCGTGTAAACCAGATCATGAATTGATATCAAAAGCCATGAACATTTGCTGTTCTGTTTGTATAATTGAAAATTTGAGCCAAACATTTTCTTTTGTTGTGTAAATAGTGACTTTAATATATATCACCAGGGTGTGAGTGCGTACTGAAAGTACTGCACGATCGCTGTTTTCAAGAAAAGTATATTTTTGTGGATTACAGCCAAGTTTACAAGAGTAGACCCTTAAAAAAAAACGTAGATCATTCACTGGTCCATATTTGCTATTGTGTTCATTTTACTGTCATCTCTTCTAAATTGAATTATCAACATAATCTCCTGTGTGTTTCAGTTCCAGATGGTCGATTTGTTTTTTTTCCTTTCTCTATTAGTGGTGACTGTTTGTCCTTAAGACATTGTAATAATAATGCTGTGAGGTTGAAGTTCCACTATTTTCATATTTGTGAAGGATGATCACAAGGCTAGGGGAAATAGGGTTTCTTCCCTCCTATTGTATTAGCTCGTGTTAGTTGTGTACCAGCAGCTGCGGAATACACTGCCAACATTTAATCCCAAGGTCCCAGCCCCACATTGAAGAATTATCTATTGTTATTGCATGTAGCTCAACTGAAAGACATGCCATTTCTCAGGCCATTTCCACTATCCTGTCACTGGTTTAATGAAATTTAAGCAGTGGACACACGTGGAAAAGTGGCTGCTGACCTTCACTCAAAACTTATCATGCCTGTGCCCACATGTGGTTGTAAATATCGCAGTCTACTTGAAATGTCAGTCATAATTATGTACAAAAAATACTCATGTGTTTCCTTAATTGGCTCCAGAAATTGTATCTTATATCAATGCCCTATAACTTGTAGGAGTACTGTAGGCCTAGGAACCTTAGGAGCCAGAAAAGTGAAAATCTGAAGGCGCTAAAGTCATGTATGTGAAAGGTGTTGCAACACAAGGCTGATGCCTAAGTCATCGCACGTTGCAGAGCGGGAAAAGGGGCTGTGACTTGTTTTCTTCTCCATCATTACAGAAGCAAATAATTCAGCAGCTAATTCATTAACAACAACAACAACAACAACAACAACAATGCAATGTCATTGACTTCAATCTCACTGCTGGATTGCACACATTTGTATGAGAAGTTTGCTGTACAAGTAAGTGAAGCTATCGCTCTGCATTTGCCATGACATATCTTGTGTGTGTTTCTGAGGTCTCTGTCCAACCACCCACCCCCACCCCCCATCGTCAACTCCACACTAGTTCTCAGTATAAGCCCATTATGATCTATGCAGTTTTAACCTCAATTCACATGACATACACTGAATATGATGTCATTACAGGTCACATATAATCAACAAAGCGTTAGGAAGAGACTGTTAGCCTCTTATCCTGAAGTGCCCGATCGTCAAGATGCATATGATACATTTTATTAAATTTATTGATTTGGATCCCCCCCCAGGGCAATCTTTTCATATTCATATACATTACTAGACATTACATGATGTATAGTAGTTCATAATGTTATCCAGTATAACACAGCAGGTGAAAATAGCAATAATATATGACTACAACAAAAATTGTCTGCCCGTCTTGGCAGCATCACCTCGTAGTTGAGCACATACTTTAGCACTTGATAACATATCAGGGAATTTTGTAGTTTCTCTATCTATATGCACAGTTAGGAAATGCCTTATCCCAAAGAAGAATTACACCACTTTTATTTTCTCTCAGTTAAAGAAAAAAACAAAAAACAAAAATGCAGATATTACTCAAACTTGACCAGACCTGCCTCTTCTCAGAAAAGACTCACACAAGTAGATGCATGGTGAATGCACTGTGATAGACTTCGCTCTTTGGGTCTATGTCCAAGTTGTGCACAACTGATGAATGTGAAAGGAAAGGGTAATCAGTGAACCTTTGTAGAGGACTTTCTTCACTTTGCTGTGCAAGAGTACACTGCTTTGCTTCATGGCTTTTATAAACAGAACTACGTGTTTGGTAAGTGTTTGTAGTTGATAGTTCACTTAACTAAAGAAGCTGTTTTCGGTTTGGATGCTCAGACCGTTTGGCGGCACAAGCTGGACTTTGTTGCCAATAATGAAATTATTTGTTTCAAAATCGAAAGAGATTTTAAGTTAATCTACATTTTATTTCCCTTGAATGTGTTATTTTATTTTCATCATTCAATAAATATTCAAGTGAACTTTTTATTAAACAAATAAGATACTATGCTAGATATTGTTGTACAAAATTTGTATTCTTCACAAAAGTACAAATATTGGCTTTTAATGTGTAATTTAGGTTATCTCTCTTATTCTGTATAAAATGAAGTAAACAACTCTTACATAGAATTTGTTCTCATGTGAAGTCCCAAACAGTAGAAACTGTCAACTTTATTAAACACCTCAGTGTATGCTCAATCTGAACTCAATGTCTACTCATCTTTGAATTTCACTTTTAAAAAAATGCATTTTGTTGATTGCATAGATCAGTTGGCACACTGCCTGAGGCCGCTGCCATTGTCTGACACACACTGATATGAGATAAACAGACAATACAATCCTGTTAAAATCTTCCACTCCTTCGACTTATATAAGATTGCCATACAAAGAAATTCCTGTTTATGAAATAACATGAAAAGATAAACATACATTTCATGATTCAATGGCTGAGATCAGAGGTCAGAGAAACACTTGGAGCTTTGATAAGAGCACAGTAGTCTACTGTAAGAAGCAAACATAAAACCACTAATTACAGAGTGACTCCAGTCAGAATATTAGGAGTATTAAATTATATTTATATTTGTTACTATTACTGGTGCTTAGCCTTAGCCTTGGGTTGAATTGAAAGGGGTTTATCTATGTGATAAGATTTCTACAGATCAAATCCACACCAGCTTTTAGCAGAAGACCTCGGTGCATTTCCAGGGCGTCTCCAGCAGGAGGCACTGTAACACAATGAGTTGATAATGTGGTGGCTAAACTCAGGTGAGTGGGGCAATTATTGAGGCTAACAGCTGCGTGGAAAAAACAACAGGTAGCCAAATAACAGCTGGTTGGACCTGCCAGTCGGTCCTCGTAAAGATATGAATGTCTTTAGGTCTATACATATATATATATATATACAAATATACTTCCACAGGGACTCAGGAACAGGAACTATATACAAAGTAAGTTTCATCACTTCAGAAGTGAGCGTTACTTGTAGGGCTACTTACGTGAGTGTTTCCGTTTGGGAATAAAACACTTTAAAAAGTATTTTAATTTCACTGCGTTACACTTGGGGAGTGTCTACTCTACATTTAACGAATTCAACTGTATTCGTGTCTCAGAGCAGTTGGATATTACGTCCAAATATGAAGCACGGCTAGCTAAAGGACATTCCCCACCATTAAGCTAATTTTGAACAAAGTTACGTCACATTTACTCCAGGTTAAGTATAAGATTTACTAAAAGTTGTTTGTCAAAGTTGAATTCATTTATGTTTTCTCCACTGTTGTGTTGCTACACACATGTGTAAGAATGAACTTTTATTCTACCCTTAACTTAATAGCAAATCATGAAACACTGTGAGACGAGCAGGGGTTAAAGGTCAGCCAGTTCAGTCTCTCATCCTGTATTCACTCTGAAGACATGCATGTGCATCACTCTTCATGTGTGTCCCCAAGTGCATGTTCTTGGATTCCTGTCCATCAGACCAGCTGTGCTGCAACCTGGAACAGGTCCAATATGCTTGTTTAGAGTAACCAAGCAGGGTTTTGGGATGTTTGAGTTGTGTGAGAAGGAGGGCGACAGGCCACCTGCCGTAGGGGCTTGCCCTGTTCAGATCCCTCGCCCTGCCTTTCAACTAGGAGCCAAGTTGGGGTTCTTTCATGTGGGCCTGATCTCCTTAAGACATCAGCAAATATTGAACAAGACTCAGTCCAAACTCAAACACATCTGTTGTCATATACTGTAGTCTCCACCGTTAGGCGCAGACAAGGAGAGGGAGAGTGAACACCAGTGGGTGGCTTCTACGTGTGGACACACAGCTATAGTTTATACTTTACAAACACAAATGCTCACTTTTGACGAGCTTAGGCTAAACCTTGTTCCACTGTAAACAAATATGTGGCTGTGTGAAAGAAATGGAGTTTGGTATGACAAGGAAGTGCCACTGAGTGCCAGATCCGTGCTGAAGATGAGGGATGAGATAAGATGAACAGATCATTTCATCATTTCACATTTCATATGCCACAGTCATGTTGCAGAATCCATCAGCAGTATTTTGGGACTGTTTTGGACAGATATGAAGGACAGTTGTATTGTAGAATTAGACTAGATTATGGCATTAAGTGCATTTTCAAACACTTGGACCTGTAAGAGAACCCATATTACAGGAAGTGTACGTGTATGCAAGTCTTAAAACAAGCAAATAGCCTAACAAATGCAAATAAAGAGTCAAATACTCAAATCAACAAAAAACAGACTGACAAAACTGGATTGTGAACAACTTTTTCATCATAGTTTCATTGCCTGAGTGTCTGTTTATCTGTTGTTACAGTGTCTCAGTTTCCTGGTCATTTGTCATCTGGTTTCTCTTACCTCACATAGCTTGTCATACTGTGCTGTGCATACTCATGGCAGACCTGGGCTGGGCTCAGCACATAACGCACTGACAGTATCGTAGTTGTTGAAACTCACCCTGTGAGACTGGTAGGGCTAGTTTGACGCAGCTTGGCCTTCCCACCATTTACTTGTCTTCAAAGCTGCTCCCAAGCAGGAAAGGTAACTCAGTTGTCTTTTGAACAGCTTGAGACTTCTTCCTCTTTTTCATCATACCTAGGATGGCTGAGCTACTTGTTGGAGAATTTACTGCTTCTCTCAGTGGAAAGTGAATCAGTTTGTTTCTCTGTCAAGATTTTCAGCCCAGGTCGACTGAACAGGTGAGGCGCAATGTTTTCCTTGACTAAATTGGATTGAGATGATCTGAGATGTCGTGCACGGTAACCGTGGTGAAATAATTTATTCAGAAATGTTGAAATAAGATCAGACATCAAGCCTTAACATGAATACCAAGCAACTATGACAATGCTGGTTACTTCCATGGCTAATAATGTTGTGATCAGCAGGTTTGGCAGAGGATAAATACTTTTTGCTAATTGTGTTTGTTGCTAACATTTTTGTAGATATCTTAATATCTTAGTATCTGTACATTCTGTATTTGGCTGTTGAATTAACCCTTGACTGAGTTCTTGACAGTACTTAAGACACCTTGATGCACTGTGATTTGTAAAACAAAGGGCATTGATTACACTTTTTTTCAACCTGAAAGGTATCACTCAAGATGGAAGGTAAGAAAAAAACTTTCTTGGAGAATCTGCGTTTGAAGACAAAGTTTCCCAATCTGAAGAAGCCTGGTAAGAAGGCGCTTGCCAAGCAGGGGAGGAACCTGGCCAATCGACGCAGTATTTCTGTACCAGACCTGCATTTGGTGCCAGGTGAAGCATTTCCTACAGATAGCGCCTTGTTGTCCACCGACTCTTTTGGTATTTCTCCCCGTCTGAGTGATACTGATTCTAATGCCAGCAGCTCAGGCACTGATGGACTAAATTTCGCAGACAGACTATATGAAACAATCCCTGAAACAACAGCTAGGCTTCACAGAGATCACTCAGCTGGAGCTTTGAGTAGGTTTAGTGTCCCTAATGAGGCGATGACCCTCCATGAGGAACCTGATGGTGTGAAGGATCCAGGCTCAGAGGACAAGATAAACTCGACTCCAGGAGTCTTGTATTCACAAGTGGATAAAAGAGGCCAGGGAAATGTACAAACAGTTCCTTTTGATCCCGTTCCTGCACCAAGATCTGCTTTTACCAACACACAAGTTCTTTCACCAGTACCAGACCTGGTAAAAAGAGAGAGTTTAACTGGAGAAGATGGAGCGGTCTTAGACGTTTTCGCAGGAGAGGTGACCAGAGCGAGCTCATTCGGAGACCAAGTGAAGCCAAACACAGAAAGGAGGACCCCGTCATTTGAACAGAGAAAGTCATCGTCTGATAAAGGGTCACCTCCAACACGCAGAAAAAATGCTCTCATTCCCGATAGCATTTCCCTGACATTAAATTCCATGGGTACTCCATTAGAGACTTATGGTACCTCAGTGGATTCTGCCTGTGGCACCCCCAGCGAGGAGCAGGTCAACATGCCCTGGACCACAGACTTGGAGGAACAGGACCGTGAGCCCTTCTCGCCCTTTATGATGAGACAGTTCTACACAGAAGAGGCTCTACTTCAGAATGAAGAGGGCCTAGAAGACATAGAGGTCAGTTTCATTACATGTGTTTAGCTACAGAGGATTTTTAATTGTTTAAAGTTTGCATGCGCTGTAGATTTGTCATTTTAAATATGCATTGTCTTTAAGTGATTTCCTCGTATAGTGAGAAATATCACTGATCTAAACTGATCAGGTCACATACAGTACACACAAACCTGAAACTAATTTGATAAGTCTCTTGTGTGATGATGTTGGAGGTTATGAGGGTATTATAAATAGAAACACATATTCTGTTAGAAATATACCGTAAAGCAACACTGCAATTAATACTTTGAGTGACAAAATATATTTCAACATTGGTCATATTCACTTTAATGCTTTCATTATATTTCAAAGTGGTTTGGTTATTTCCTTCACACACTTTAGCTGTTATGCTAAGAGGTGTCCTCACTTTGCATAATGGTGACTTGCACAGAGTAGATACTCCTCGTTTGTGCCTAAACGGCAATCAATCAGTTTACTGGTTCAACATATCAAAAACATTTCCGTAACGTTACTGGTAAATGTTAAATGATCTGATGATGATATCTGGGATTTATCTTTATACAGGTCTTGTGCATAACTGAAACTAAGGCTGTTCTTGATGACTCTTAGATATAGAAACCAGTTGAGAACCAGTGTTACAAGTTGGACACAATGTGGCATAGAGAACTGTATAAAAAATGTTTGCACGTCACCTCAATGTTAACATTATTTACACAAGGCAGACGCATTGTCCCTAAATGACATTCTCCTTATTCAGAGGGAACATCATTGTATCCTGAAATGTAAAAACACCCTTTTTTAAAAAAAGAAAACCACAATTAAACTGGACGTCTGAGCTTCATCGTACTCTTGTAAATGTTCACAGTCAGGTGTTTCATAAAATGTCATTTGATAACATGTCATTTCAACCTTTTTCTCTGTAGATGAGCAGCGAAATGTATGACTTCTTTGAAGAAAGTATGCAGGATCCTTTAGACAACTCTGTGAGTACTTACTGGACTACTATGCCCATTGAAGTAAAACAAGCATCTGAGAAGGCATATAAATGTAAATGGCTCTCCACAGCAGGTTATGACATCAGGGGCCGAGGTTCAACCACCGCTTCTGCTCCAGAGATATCTCCTGAACATCAACTTGAAGCAGGGAAAGAACCTGGTCATCAGGGACAAGCGCTCTGGTAGGTCCACAGCCTGCAGGTGATGCATACGTAGTGGCTCCTCAAAGCCTGAAAGACGAAGTAGCGGTCTCACTTGGATATTAAGAGGATAAATGCTATTTCATCACACTGTTGTCTTAACTGTAGGTTTTTCTTTTTTGGATGAATTGTTACAGATCAAGAGATGCCAATTTGCATAACCTAAAAATACACAGTTCTTTGTGTGTTCACTTTTAGCAAGGGTTCTCCCTTGATGAAGCACTGCATGTACTGTACGTATACATCTTGTTAATCTCGTTGTGTTTATGAACCAATGAAACTTTTGGAAAGTTGTGAATGGAAAATGTGTTATTGTGTATAAAGGCAAGATGAGACATGTTCAGTTAATGCTCATGTTTGCTTGTTAGGATAATGTCTCTTGTCAAGTGGCGTATGTAGACAGAAAAAAAATCATAAGTATGCTGTCAGACCGGTATGACAAAAGACAGACCAGGATAAAGCAATCTGTACTCATCACAAGGAACCACTGGTACTATCACCTGTTTAAACAGCTAGTTTTGAAACAGTATGCCATGGATATGGGTGGAAATTTCTGTTGTGAATTTAATTGACATTTATGTAATCATATTTCTTAATGTCATATTCAATAGAATTTCTTAAAACAAAGCCTGTGGCTCACAAATAATTAACAAAAAGTTCCTATCACTTACCCTGCAAATGTACATGTACATATTTTGGCCACCCAACTTTCTCTTAAATTACTTTGTTGCTGTCTTTAGATTTTATCATCGTAAATGAGTCTATACTGTTTCTGCGACTATTTATTCACACAGTCAGCTATAAAATCAATCAGTGTTGTCTGTGAGAGAAAGACTGACAGTGTGTGAATCACAAATTTCCATTCAGTGCGACCTTTCCCTGAGGCCCTGTGCAGTTTACTTTGGGAAAGCAATGACATCAAGTGGGCATAAATGGGACTACAACATATGAGTAAATTAATGTGTGGTCTCATTATCTATGATTATTCACTGACAATACTTTTAAATTTTTTGTTAAATAAATATTTTACTTATAATAAATATAGTTTCAATTGCAGATCTGAGATAGTTTAAATATAAAACCTTAGGCTAGGCTGGTATTATACTTCTTTTTTCTTTTTTTTTTTTTACTATGATGCTGTTTTTCTCCTGCATGGTGGCATGACACCCTCCTAACCCAGTGGCCTATTCCCTGCTAGTTGAGACCTTACTTTCCCTGACAAGATGGCACCACGATGATGCAATCCCCACACGCCCCCTGTCTTTCCACTGTTTGCCCAACAATCAACACGGTGCCAAAGGCCCACCAATGGCATACATTGTCATTACATATTCTGAAAGGACCCACGCCACCGGCCCCCACTCCTTGGTTTTTGTTCTCCCCTTTTTTCCCCATTAATTTCCATCGTCACCGTTCTCAGTCATGCCAGAGCTTTTCTCCTTGCTAGCTGCCACATTCTCCTCCTGTCAAGTTGCCTGGAGGTTTCCCTGTCACAGGCTGGCAGGGTGGAGCTGCTGTGGGTCCTGCCTGCCTTTGCGAGATGTTCATTTGGAGTGGGGAGCTGACAGGCCTGACAGCCCATCCCCACAGGGCCTTTGTCATGTGATTCAAGCCTCCCTGCAGGCTCTCTCAAGCACCCCTTTATTCCCCTATACAAATGAAGGCATGGGACTGGCTTTCATTTTTTGGCCAATCTGCATGCAATTGCAGAAACAAAGAAGTCCCATACCCCCACCCCACTCACAAACAGACTTTCTTAACAGGCTTGGGAGATTAACACTGGTTGCTTCTAGATTTTGGTTTCTGGTTGCCTCATGCTGGCGAGTGTTTCTACTCTTTCACAATTAAACAGCTACATCCCTCTGTTTTTGCAATGTGTGGGGTGCGCCTCCTCCTCACATATTTCAGTCTTTCACACAACCAGCATGGGGGAAGGGTGTGTGTGTATGTGTGTGTTTTTATCCGCAGTGTACATTTCTAAAGTGATAATATGTTCCACACAAAGTAAACATACTTTGCATCAAAGAAATCCTTTTCTCCATGGATTGCTATGAAAGCAGTGTTTTTACACCTTGATTGTACTGTATGTTGACACACTGTGTTGCTGATTTTCCCTTATTTCTATGTGAATTTTAGGTACTAGTGATCCTTATGTGAAGTTCAAGCTGGAAGGAAAACAGTTCTATAAAAGCAAAGTGGTGTATAAAAACCTGAACCCACGTTGGAATGAATCCTTCTCTCATCCTCTGCGAGATCGAGAGCACGATGTGGAAATTCGAGTAAGATTTTCTTTTCTTTTTTTTAATATCCTAATACAGGAGCCATCACTGCAATGTTAGTTATTTTTGTAATGTCATTACAGGTCTATGACAAAAATCGTACCGCTGATGAGTTCATGGGCTCTGGCACCATTCCTCTGAAAGATCTTGATTTGTACAAGTGAGGAATATACACATTTTCACATATACACATATATAGATTATCATTGAAATATGCATAAATGACCATCAATTTTAATCTGCTTCAATCTACATCTGACCTTTATCAGAACCTATGAAATGGAGTTGCGTCTTGATGATCCAAAAAGTAAAGAAGATGACATGGGAGTAATTATTGTTGAAGTCTGCTTAATGTTCAGAGACGCCACCATCAAAAGAAGCCCTGTGAGAGCATTTCTAATATGAGAAGTATTTTCAGTGTCATCATATTTGACCACAGTCTCTAAGTTCTTTGCACTGATTATTGTAATTATTTTCTTTTTATAGAGATGGCCACAGAGGAAGAATAAGGTATGGATTGTGATATCATTACATTTATTTTATTAACTTGAATATCCAAATCGTATCCAGAAAGCTGTTGGTCTTGCATTCAAGAGAATTTTACAGCCCAGAGCTCGCAGCTATCCTGATCAAAAGCACTAGGGGGCAGTAGCTCACTGTAGTATAGTGCAACAAAGAATGAGGTGTATGCTGTGGACTCAGGCTTTTGTGTGTAACCTTGGTTTCAGCATAGCCTATTTCTTTTGTGGTTTTATAGTGAACCTTTTTTGCAATGCATATTATTTTCAGTGGTATCATTTGCGGTGAAAAAGTGTGGGACAATATTACATTCTGATCAAACCCAAAATAATAGTATTGACTGAATATGTTGCCTTAAAAAAATCCCTTTGATGAGTATTATAGAGCAGTATTTGGTTTTGTAGTAAACAAAGTTCCATCTCTTCTCAAGTGGCTTTCAATATATTGCAGCTGTAATTAGATTCAGAGTGAAATAGGAGGGTGACTGCTGTTTGGGACTCACACTGCAGCGAGTGGGTTTATATTCACACCTATGTAGTCACTACATCTGCCACTGTTCAGTCTCTTGATGGTCCAGTAGACAATCTCAATTTGAAATTAGATGACAAAGGAATGAAGCCATTTTCATACACATTGTAGGTTATCCACTACAGATGGTTAAAGATACTCAAAGGGAGACAGAAATGTGTGATGGGACTCCGCACAACGTTCTGCTGCCTAAATCACAGTGCTAATTTAACAATGTAACAATGCCATTTTTTTCCCATTTCATTTTTGACAAACATACAATATCTTATTGCATTTAACACCTTTCCTGGAAGTGCTGAATACCCAGCTCTTGCGGCTCTACTCCCCCTCTTTCAGAACATCGTTTTCTCCCTCTGTGTTACCACCACAGAGACAGGGAATGGCAAGTGCCGAAGTAAAACTCTGCTGTGTGATAGTGTTTCAAACAGGAGGGGGG
>OMNW01001571.1:4995-25357 GCA_900303245.1 Selene dorsalis | reverse complement strand
GTGGGATGCCTAAGATCGGCAAGGCTGATAATTCCCAGGCATAGCGGGCAATAACCCAGATGTTAGGATGTAATATCACAGCTGTGGATGGACAGTGCTGAGGTACTAGCCAAATGGTCCAGGGTCTGAGCTCATCGTGCTTGTCCCCATGCTGTCCCACCATATGGAAGCAATCGCACAGCCCTTTTAGGACCAGGAATAGATTCTCTTTAGGGGCCACTTACAGTTAAGTGGAATTGTTTTATTGGCCGCTGAGATAGAAATGTGTCCAAGATAAACACTTGGGATGACTTGGCTGAGGCCTGTTTTATATCGCTCCTCCACTCCCTCTGTTCCTCTTCTTTTGAAGGGGCTGATATTTATAGGGCTGTGCCTGTGGTATTCCATGTTAATTCAGGTCCCTGAGATGTGCTTTGATCCCCTTCGGATTGGGTGGCAATGTGGGTTGTGACCCCGTAGTGAGGAGGAGGGGCCGGAGTGGCAGGGGAGTTGTAGTGGGGCTGTTTGAAGCAGCGTCACTGGGGCAGCTGAAGGAGCTGGGCAATCAAAGAGGCTAGAGCAGATTACGGTCCTGCTCTTTAATTACAGTCAGCCCTACACAACCTCTCTGCTGTTTGTTTTTACAGCCCTGGCCTATCACCGCATGGCCTCACGGGAACTCTTACATGGAAACACATCAAGGCCTCTCTTTCTCACTCCCTCTGTGACACACGGCAGGAGAAGTGGATTATTTGCTGTGCTTGTCCTTGATTTCCAGAGTTCTCTAATGCACAACATCTTTTTAGTTTCATGGCTACACGATAGAGGAAGAGATATGTTATTTCATTGGTTAAATTAGAATCCGATGAATTAGCCAACATGCAGTAAACTCTGATGCTGGCCATACATACTGCATGTATGCATAATTTGCTGATGAGAGAGCTGTGGGGTTTGCATCATTACTCACTGCTGCCTGCTGTCTCTGGTGCAGTATGCCAAGTGTCCTGCCTCCCCACACTCAGTCTGGGAGCCAGTGATGAGTGGGACTGTCACAGCCAGGGACATCTGGCTGCTTGCTGACGTCCCTCTCTTCCTCTCTCTCCAGGAGCCTCCGTGGTGTGGCTTGCCTGTCAGTAGGGATGTGCTAATGTGCTCCAACAGAGATGTGCTGTATAGTGTAAACCTTTGTCCTACTTTCATGCACTCTGTGAACATGATGAGGTGCCAGGCTGAGGCAGGAGCAGGTAAACAGAGGGAAACGCGCAGATTCTCCACGCACATGGTGCTAAAGAAAAAACAAAACAAAAAAACAACCTAACTGTCTGGGTGTATCTTTGCCCTGCAGCAGAACCAGCCCACCCCAAGCCAGCGGCCCGCTGAACCGACAACACAGAGGAACCAGCAGAAGAACCAGATGTGGTGTGGTGTGTTCTGTATCACCTTGGTGGAGGGACTGGACATGCCGCAGTATGGCCATGGTGACATTTATGTCCGCTTTCGCCTTGGTGTTCAGAAGTACAAGAGCAAGGTTGGACTTGTTTTCTAAAAGTCTCTCTCTTTTTGCACTTCCCCTACACTGCTTTCTCTCATGCTCCTCTGTCTCTTTAATGTCTGCTCTTTATACTTCAAGTGTTTCTTCCCAGCCCCTATCTCTTACTTCCCTGCTTCTCTCTCTCAGCAGGTGCCTGTCAGTGACTCACCTCCACCTTGGCTCACTGGGCCATGGCGGAGGCAGCTCATTAGACTGGGCAAGGCTGCCACTCACTTCTCTCTGTGCTTCAGGTGCTGGGCTTCATTGCCTTCATTTGCATACCCAGCATGCCCTGTTCATCTACCTGTACTTGTTGGCCTCCCCCCTGATGATTCTATGGTGCACTTGTCTTGTGTTGTCGTGTCATTTCTTTGTAAACCTCTCTGCTTTCCTCCCTGCTTGTTTGTTTGTTGAACAAAGCTGATTCTAATTGGAAGCTGTCAGTGTTTACAATCCCAGAGTGGCTACTGAGGTGTACACATACAAGCACACACAAATAGAGACACATAAACACAACACGCCTCTCTTTCTCCTCTCCTGCCTTGTTCTGGTTGGACTGAATGAAGACTTAATCCACCTATCATTCAGGAGCTGCTCAGTCTGATAAAACATTAAACCAGACATTGCGTCAAAGTGTTTGAGCGTGTGTGTTTCCACGTTATTGTATGTGCTGAATCTATGTCTTTACTGCCCTCAGAACCTTTGCATTCAGGCCAATCCCCAGTGGAGAGAGCAGTTTGACTTCAATCGGTTCGAAGATAACCAGGAACCTTTGCAGGTGGAGGTGTGCTCAAAGAGGGGGAGGAAGGGTGAGGAATCATGGGGAATGTGAGTATTTCTTGGTCGGCAGTGTTAATTTTGCTCACGTTGGCTCCTCCACAGAACTGGGTGGTAGGATGTGTTTTAATGGAGGGGTTTTCCTTTTGTATCTCAGGTTTGAGATTGACCTATCAAGAGTTTCACCTAATGAGAGGCAGCTCTACACCCATGTGCTAGACCCAGAAAAGGGCAGGTTGGTGTTTCTGGTCACCCTGAGACCCTGCTGGGGAGTCTCCATCTCTGACGTTGGAGCAGCTCCCTTGGAGAAGCCTGATGAGAAAGATGCAATAGTGAAGAAGTTTGTAAGTCTGTTTTTGTTTTGTTTTTTTCAGTTTATTTTTTATCTAAAAGAAATAAAAGTCTAGAGATGGACTACAAATATGTCACATGGATTGTATGAAGTGCTGATGGACAGATCTTAAATAACTTTGATGTTATTCTGCTAAAAAGTGTTGTAAAAAGGATGCAATTTCATAGGGAACATTTATTAACCATGCTCAAAGATGTGTTTTGGATAAACAATTTAACCAGAGCATTTCTTTTTCAGAGCTTAAAACACTCACACAAATTTGTGGGAGAGGTTGGCCTCCTTCAGGTCAAGGTTTTGAAGGCAAATGATCTTCCATCAACAGACCTCAATGGTAATTTCCAACAACAATCCAATTCTTTGTTCTATGTTCATGTTTGTGTCCATTTCTTTAAAATAATAATAATGATTATTTGTTACTTGCAGGTAAAAGCAACCCCGTATGTGTTATTGAGCTTGGTAACAGCAAACTTAAAACTCACACAGTCTACAAGACCCTCAATCCAGAGTGGTACAAAGTCTTTACATTGTAAGTAAGACAGAAAAATTAGGACATCCGTCCTATTTTGTGTTGTATATTTTCATACTAATAACATTTGTGTAACTCTTATGTTACAGGCCCATTAAGGACATTAATGATGTGCTAGAGGTGACTGTCTTCGATGAAAATGGAGACAAAGCCCCAAGCTTTTTGGGGAAAGTGGCTATTCCATTACTGACAGTGTGTTTTTTTAAATCTTATTATACCTCTGATATATATACAAAATATTAATTATATTCAATATTATTGATTTCTAAGGTGAATATATTGTTAAACTCCCAAAGGTTCAGAATGGGCAGGAGATAGGTCTGCTCTTAAAGAAGGAGAAGTTGGGAAGTGTGTCCAAAGGAAGCATCACACTGGTGCTGGACGTTATCTTTAATAAAGTAAGGATCACACTGAATGGGGTCAAGTTTGTTATAATGGTGATAAGATTCCTGATCATATAGTGTGAAGTCAAAAACATAGTCAAACTGCAGAGTTATTTATTTTTTCTGTTCTTGTCCCAGGTCAGGGCCAGCATCAGAAGCTTCCAACCGAAAGAGGAAAAATTAATGGAGGAAAACCTGAAGTTCTCTAAAAAGGTTATCTCTATTGATGTTTTTCAGCAGAATTTAGCAGTTGGAGCAAAAACTGCTTGCCAGAAGGTTCCCCTCACATCCCACTAATAAAGTAGCCACAACAAAGCTACACATGGTCACAGTTTGGATCGGTCACAGTCGAGCTAATTAGTCTAATTGGCTTTAAACGTCCAACTTCACAAGTAGCAAATAATGCATTGTAAAGCTGATTCAACCTCATTGCAAAGTCATAAACATTATGTCCAGTATCAAATGATACTAACTGCTGTTTTGTTCCAATTATTTTCCATTAGGTTCTTGCCCGGAATATATATCGGGTTCGAAAAATCAGCACAGCAGTTCTGTACACGTTACAGTACATTAAAAGCTGTTTTCAATGGGAGAGCAGGCAACGGAGTTTAATAGCCTTTCTGGTAAGTCATTGCCTCACGTTAATGAACTCTCTTTAAGCCTTGGGGCGAACAAGTTTTGTCCCATTTCACTGGAGCCCAGTTTTAACTCTTTCATTTTATGTGAATTAGACGTTGAGGAGAATCTTTGGTTTAGCCATTTTCTCTCGCTGCTCGTCTTTTTCCCATGAAAAACAATGGCTGCCTTCTGTTTTTATCCCATGTGTATGTGATGGATGTGTTTTATCCTTTAAATCAAACCCCACTTGGCTTTCCTTCACTTCTGATGACATTAGAGTGTATTTGAAGGGATGGGGTTTGGGCGTTTGTACATCTGACTTCTTAGCAAAGCCTCCTAACCCGGGGGACGGTGTATGGAGGATCACAGTCTCAGCTTCCTTGGGCGGAGGAGTGACAGTCTGCCTCCGAGATTTGAACCTTGTTTAAATGTCTCTGTTTAGCTGTTTTTAATGAGGGTATGTGATCTAAGGTCCTAAGCTTAAATAATCTTAAATCACCCTGTGAATCCCCCTCAGTACAGCACATGTAATGTCATGATTAAGAGAGTACACTTGCTATGAAAGCCCTGCCAGCGCCGTGTCAGGGTGAGGAAGCGGTCACAGACAGGGTGTGTGAAGAACTCTCCTTTCACTGCCTTTCTTCTGTCTGTGCTGTCTCAGGATGACATGCAATTCATACCTGGTGTATTCTATAAGCCCTTCTCACTGATCCTGAGGTGCAAATCCCCCCAGGCAATGGCCAGGCTCAATGTATCACAGCCTTTAGAACAGCACGGCACGCAGACAGGCAGGCGGACACACAGACAGGAAGACGGAGAACAATGCAGGCGATTGTATAAGGATAGAGTGGGAGGCAGGCTGCTATCTGGGAAAGAAAGTTGGAGCGCAGAAAGACGAAGACAGTTCAGTAAGAGCGGGGTCTATGAAGGTAGATAGCGAGAGACTTGGAGGCAGGGATATGGGCAGGAGGATAGGCAGGCTGACAGGGGACAGGTCAGCGGGATGGGGCCATCTTCTTCCACCTATAATTAGATCCTCCGCAGGCGATGGGAGTGTGTGGTTGCACACTCTAATCTTTCATTTCCACTTCTACTCCACCTGCTGTTTAGGAGTGCAGCACACAAATGGAGATCGTAGAATGAAAGAAGAAGACTCACGCGCACTGTTTTCATCACGATTATCGTTGTTACTGTAGTATAGCGCTTCTCCTCCGCGTCTTATATTTGTCACTTATGTGTCATGTGCTCCCTGACAGCGAAATAGTAATTCTCGTGACATTTTCTGTAGCTGCTTTTGTCCTTTTCTTTGAAACAACAGCTCTGTTTTCAAACACTAACACCGGCATAGTGGTTGATATTTTTAAAGGCAGACAGTAACAGAGTAGTCAGAGTATGCCTTTGTCTGCAACGAGGTGTGCTTCAAATAGTCTAAGTGTTGAAGGTGCACGGTGAGGATCGCCCAAACAAAGTGAATCCGCCACTGTGCATGCATCACCCACTCACCGGCAGACTGAGAGTTCAACGAGTGAAAAGTTTTTTCTCTTTCTTTTTTTCTTTTTTTCAATGGTTTATTATATGCTCAACAAGCTGGAAGCACAGTGAAACATGCAAATCACATGTAAATACTGCATGTAATTGCTATTAACAGGAAAAACTCTGAACTTACACTGCTGTCTGACAGTCAACAACGCAGTCTTGACTGACTGTCATTACAAGCCTGGTGCCATGCCACTATCCACACTTGTGCCCCTGCCCACTCCAGGCCTAGCCCCTGTACATCCCCTCCTCCTCCTCCAAGCCATCATTTGCAATTAAGTTAGTGTTCGGAGCTGTCTAAAGCAGCATGCCACCATGTGCCTTAATGAAAGCAGCTCCCACTCCTATCTTTATATCTTTAGGCAGTGGTAATAAGGTAACTGATTCAGACATTGACAGATGGCCTCTGCTTGCCTCTCAGATGTGCATAATTATACCACTAGTGTCTGCTCTTTTCCACAGTGGCAGGCAGCGTAGGGCTTCTCGGGGTATGCCGGCAGGAAATGCTGCAGTGGTGGGCCTAGCTTTAATATACATTACAATACATTATTTATCAAGCAAGCAGACCAGTCTTACCCTTTTACACCATATACATCCTGTAATGCATTACCGCTGTTGTGGTTTCTACTGGGACTGCGGGATGCTCGCGTAGTGCTTTACCAGGAATACTTAGCCATTATATCACTCAGTCCCACAGGCCAATTTTCTGACCTCCACACAGCATGGAGTCTACATTTTTATCCTGTTTATGTAGATTCATGTATGTATTATGAAGTGGTTGTTGGTGTGTGGTGTGTAAGGTATTCAAATTTTGCATGAGGGATCACCACTCTGGTTCACGTTAGTGAATGGCAATGTGAGAAAAAATGAGGGTTTTTTTTTTTGTAGTTTTGTTTTCTTTCTTTTGAAGCAGAGGAGGAAGTCTTGTTTGTTCATACCAAAATAACTTTCCTCTCATGAATGGCAGAAAGCTGCACATCCAGGAACATATAAATTGAGCATTAACAGATTGATGGGTTATTTAGTTTTTTGCTATACTGCGTTTTACCGTGTGAGGGGAAACTCTGTAGGGAATGGAAATGGAAACACTTGCATTATTGTCACTGTTCGCGAGTGCAGGAGGTTACCTGTTTAGATTGTGCATTCTCATCAGCAGTGTCCATACTGTTTGAAGTTGCCTTCAACTCCCCCTCCCTCCCCCCAATGGGTTGTAGTTTTAAAATAGAGTCTAATTAGGTAATGTAACAAAAAAAATGAAAAACAAAAAAAATCTTTCTCACGCATTTAAACAAAGTTCTGGCAAATCCTCATAAACATTTTCATCAGTGAACGGAAATACAAACAAGAAATTTGGATTTTTTTCTCCCGCAGCTTGTTTATGCTACAGTAATGAGCCTAGGATCTGCGCTTTTCAAGAGTTTGACAACAGCATGTTCCTTTCTCTGAGAGAATGTGACAGCTAAAATCTTCATAAAATAACGGCCTTTAGATGTGCTTTTCACTAAGACTGAGCGAGATGAATGTGCTATACATCAGCAGTGACTGCGGAGGGGTCACCCAGAGTTCTTTGCTGCACACAAGAATAGGACCTGTAGATGGAGCTACAGCACTGCTGGAAAGATGAATGGAGGCGCTAAGGAGATCAGTTACTTTTCCCAACAGGAGCCATTCGTGGGAACAACTTGGAGTGAAATCCTCCGTTCTGTGCATTAGACTAAGAGAAACAAGTTTCTTCTACCAAAAAAAGAAAAAAAGGAGAGAAGCTAAATGAGCATGTATTATCCAGCCAAATTAATCTGTTTCAGAAGTTTAAAGTTGAGAACAATTTTGATTTAGATGAAATGGATGAAAGTTAAAAAAAGAAAAAAAGATCATTTACACTTGAAAGCTGATTTTGAGCTTTGCTGTCATTAGACTGCTTTAAGTATTTAAGTAGAATTAATATTTTAACATATGAGGTACCTCATCTGTCAGGAGTTAGACTAGAAAGAAACCTGTATACCTTATGTGAGTATTTCTTTTTGACACTGCCAGGTAGCACCCGCTTTAGACATCATTTGACAGCCTGTGAAATGCTGATTGCCTCACATCACACACTGTAAAGATGGCATTTGATGAATGTTTGATGCGGTGCAGCTGTAAACACACTTGGCAGCTGCAACGGGCGCTTTTTTGGGGCTGATAGAATCACCGTCTCCCCAGATGAGGGCAGGATAGGGTCAGATCTGGCTCCAGAGGTCTCCAGAGACCACCTGTGTGGAGCCACAGCAGTCGGGGCCATTAACCAGAACACCAGCCCAGCCGAGATCAAAGCTATAATCAGAGTTGTCATAATTGTTCTTGTTAACACTGTCCCTGAAAATGAGATGCTTTGTGAGTCTTGGATCTGCCCATTTGTGGTTTACTGCATTGCAGTGTGGCCAAGCTTTTGTGAGAACAGCGAGAGGACTGTGCAAGCCTGTGAATTGTCTCCTTGTTTCTGCTTTGCATCTGTTTTCTCTCTGTTTGAAAAAGTTGGAGGCCTTAAAGGAGTGGGTTTCTTCAGTCTCATGGGGGTTACACTCTCCATCGCTATGGCTGTGGGAGTTCTCACAGACTGTGCAGTGGGAATGTGTCTAGTAGGGGAAAAAATGATGGCACTGATGGCGATCTGTGTATTCATGTGTCTGCATCTGAGATCTATTAATTATTAAATGATAGGCTATAACTACTCGCAAGCTGCTCAGCAGTGCCTCCTGATTTCACACAGTATTATTATTTAGCTGCCCTGAATGGATTTGTGTCAGTTGACAGCTCTTGAGGCCGGCTGAATGCAACATGTAACCTTGAAACATGTCCCCTTATTAGTGGGATTAATTAGCTTTCACTGCTAATATTCACTTGATTAGGGCTGTGAAATTGTTCCCATTTTGATTTGTTTTAGGACATGGATTTCAGTTTTGAGAACACATTTTAGTCAATTTAAACTAACCACATTCATTATTATTACTTAACATTATTAAACAACATAAAGTAAATTTTAAGTACGAACAGGTTAAGTGTCTTCAGATTAATATTTTGCACACTGCACTAAATGAACGCGTTGACACCTGAGATGACAGGGTTTTATCTGTGCATCTGTTCTACTTTGTTGTTATATATTATGCGTGTTCCCAGCCTAGATGAAGTGTGCTCCGCGTTTAACCCCATTGTGTGCGCTGTATCGTAATGACCGCCTTTAACATACTCGCCACCTTCCCAGTCACAGAGGACACCGCTCCCCA
Source organism: Selene dorsalis (assembly GCA_900303245.1). Classification (NCBI taxonomy): domain Eukaryota; kingdom Metazoa; phylum Chordata; class Actinopteri; order Carangiformes; family Carangidae; genus Selene; species Selene dorsalis. The sequence goes on along the minus strand of OMNW01001571.1, from coordinate 16,392 downwards.
GGCAGCTGAGGCGGCGACCTGTCCGCCCCTGTGTGTGGCTGCTCCGGCGCCAGTCTTGGCCCCACTGCGTTAACGTTCGTGTGAGCTGAGCTGACAGGGAGAGAGAGTCCATGCCACTCCCTCCCCACCTCCTCAGGGGAAAAGGCTCGCATGGCAGATCTGTCACCCAGGAGGTCGCTCAGTGTTAACGCTCCCGACACGGATTAAACACTAGTGGCCAGTGCCGGAGTGCGGGGTCAGTGTAGCCACCACTGACAGGCACCACGGGGCCCCTCCCGACTGCCCCGCTCCAGCCTCGAACTGGTGCTGCTCTGGCCCTGGCATGTGTCAGACAGGCGGGGAGACAACGGCCAGCGCTGGCCCTGCGAGCAAATGCTAATTCTTTGCCTTGCACGGCTGGTCTTCCTCAGCGCTTTGATAAAGAGCTGCTATCACTATTACACTCTGCTGTGCAGGCGTCCTCACGAGCTGTGGCATTTCCTTATCATTTTGCTATGGCTGACCTTTCATTTAGAAATTAAAAAGAATTGTTTATCCTGCATTAGCTGAAATTATACAACATAACACCATGATTTATTATTTTTATGATTATTGTTATAGATTATTTTTTGTTTCAGATTCATCCATACCATAAAATTGTTTGTGGTTATATATTTTTTCATGGTTTTATGACTAAAGTTTGTAGGGTTAGGGTAAGGGTTAGAATAATAGTAGTAATTTTAAACAACTAACCTCTTACCTTGAGTTAGTAAAGTACAGTAAATATCAAAGTTAGTATATCCATGTTTGATCTCAGAATTGAATTGTAAATTGTGTAACACTCCAGAACTGTTGTAACCGATTCCAACCGGCTGAAGAGGGACATGAAATTCCCCATTTTATTGCTCTCTCTCGAACGCAGCCTCTCTCCGTCTCTCTTTCTCTCTCTCTTTCTCCCCCTCTTCCTCTCTTCCTCTCTCCCCCGTCGATAAGACTTGAGCTGAGCGTATGTGAAATATTTATTCAGCGTTAGCTCAGAGCACTATGGCTGCCCACACACTCTACCTGCCCCGAAGAGAAATCTTATCTGTGCTTCCTCTGCCTCTGACACCCCCTGAAAGCCTGTCCCCACACTGGCCCAAGCTCAACACAAATTACATGTCTCATTGCTCTGCATTTACAGCTACTTTAAAGCCTGCCGCTCCTGTCCCCTACATAAGCCCTCAGCCAGACTACGTTTCAGCCTGGCTGAAAAAAAAAAGACCTGCGTGAGCTGAGCTGCTACTTCAGCTTTTGATTCATTATTAATCTCTTTTTTTGTATTTTAATTGAGGAAGTAATGCAGATTAATTTCACTGCCCTTGATTTCACCCAGAAAAAGAACATCTCTATCACAGTAAAGACTATTAAAGGTTCTGCAGAGGCTCCCATCCATTTTTTGAAATAATAATAATTTTAATTTATTGTCTTAATATTTGTATAGCTCATACTTGCGCATACTCACACACATGAAATATGTCCTTTTTCTGTCTTCTGGCGTGAATGCACACACGCACGCACATACACACACACACACACACACCCTGCAGCCTGAAGTCAGTCTTGTTAAATTCTTTCAGTATATGTTCACGTAATCTGGCATCTGTCCACAGCCCCCATGACTGACCCTCATAATGCTGGCTGGCGTTCTTCTCGCTTTGTTTAGCTTTCCAAGTGGAGTGCAACTGAAGAGAAGTAGTGAAGATACAGCCAAGATTAAATCTTCCATGTTTTTAGGATGGTACATAAAACTTAAAAATAAGGTTATTTTTTTAAACGTACCATGGTTTAAAAAAAAAAAAAAAAACACAGTGTAAAGGATGTTTTTAGTTTGGTGGGGTTTTTTTTTTTACAGCAACAGTAATTATACTGTATGGTCCCATGTGCTGTGACATTACACTAATTTGGCTCATCAACAGTATTATGTGTGTTATACTGATGTGACGCCTGTATTTATAGCCTGTTGTCTGCTGTAGTGTATAAGGGGAGCATTTGGCAGCCTTGCAGTCTGGTGGTACGTCTGCCAGTCACTAGTTTGGGTTGGTAGACTGGGCCACCCCCTCCTCTCTTAATCAATTTACAGGATGGTAGAAACTCTTATAGAGGGTGTCTTTGTCCCTTTGTTCCTGCTACGATCCCTTCTCCATCTCCTGGGAGAGTGTGGGTGGTGGGAGCTGCCATGCTTGCTCAGCTTTAAGTTATTTTATTCACACTTTTAATCGCTGAGTGCTTTATTATTAGGTGCTGGATTCTGCTGGCCAGGGGATCTGCATGAGAAGGCGCAGAATGCATTTAGTGGAATCATATTAATGGCACTATAAAACAAATCTGTCAGGCTGTTCTTAACCCTGCTGGCAGAATTGCTCTGCCCAGGGTTGCCCCCTTCTCCAAGCGCTTACAGGTGGCTAAGGAGAGTGCATCTCCATCATCTACTCCACCGTGTGCTAATAGTTTTATTAATTCATTCTTTTTTTTTGCTCCCCAGGCACCCAGTGCATAATCATACAGGCATTTTTCAGCTAAAGGGTGTTTGTCAAGGGAGGTTTCTTACATTAGAGACTCTTCTCCAGACATACATACGAACACTTACAAGTTGTTTGTTATCCACCTCTGTTGTGTGTAAACCTAAATGCTCAGGTATATCATTAATTATTACCTCCGTTGCGTTTGTTTGCTGTTTTATGTCCATTTTGCTTAAATAAATGACGGTTTCACTGCTTGAGCAACATGTTAGCGTTGCCGAGTTTAAAAAGGTTTTACTTGTTAAGCATAATTTGCCGAAGAATGAAAAAAATATGCAGTCTGGCCCTTCAAACCGAAATGGAGCTCATGTTTGATGGCAATTAAAATATGGGTTATTTTTATTTATTAACTCATTTATTTATTTTACAAATTTACACTTAACGCCTAAAAGGCTGCACTTTGTCCAACATGTCCTTTAATCACTCAACTGCTTGCTAATAAAACATAAACCAGTGGGGGAATTAGTTCTGTCTCCGTTTCACAGAAACTCTAGAGAATGTGAAGAGACAAGGGGAAGGTATAGCCCTGCCTCTCCTCATTACTGTGGGATATCTGACGGCAAAGTCTCAGTTTGTGCACCTGAGTGAAGGAATCTGAGAGGTTTTCCCCAGTTAAAAAAGCATGTAAATCCTGAACACATGGGCTGACATACCATGAGGGAGGAATTGAGAAGATATTCCTGACAGTTTTGGTTTATACCCTCATTTAAGCACTCAGTTTAGACACAAGGTATTGTATTTCTGTAGGCTTTTATCTTGTCCACTGAGCCAGAACGCGGTGAGCAGAAATTTGCATTAGTGGGCGATTATGAATACCTGTGACAGATTCTCTCTGCCGGCTCCCTGGGCGGAAATGAATTGGCTCCCTCTGTTGACTTGCACAGGAAGACAGAGACCAAGCAATTAGACTTTAGTGGTTAATGTAGCAGCTTTTGCAGGGAGGGCAAGGAGGTTCAACATTCCTGCTGGGCTCATGTCAGTTTCCAGGCACATTTCCCCCACCTTTCTTTTTCCTTTTTTATAAGAATGCTGGGAATATGACAAGCTACCTGTCCACCAGCCAGCTGAATTCCTCTGGGGTGAGAGGAGCGTCGCTTTAGAATCGCCTCATGGGAACTGAGGTGACAACACATGACGTAGGTTATTCATAACAGAGAGGAGATGTACTGCAGATACCTCTGCACCTTATGCATATTCATTGTTTACCTTTCATATCCCCCCACCAGCTCTAGTTTGTTGCTGTGTACGTAATTCAAACGAGCCCTCATAAAAACATATTGTTCGTATTGTTCATTTCCGTGCATCCTGGTCATCCCGCTGTGTTTTCTGCATGACGCTTCAACTCACCCACCATCTCCCAGGTCGTATGGAGTGATAATAAGCGGTACGGTGGTGAAGCCTAGGGCCACAGTGGTGTCTGCATTACTCATGGTTCACGTTTCTCTGGTGGCTGTTTTAACCTAGGCCTGGTGTGGCGGTAGGTAGACCGGCCCCCAGAGCAACATGCACGGTCTCTGTGTGGTTGCTATGACAGGAGCAGTCTGCTGTTTACAGGCCCGCTATTGAGGCCCGAAGGCCCCAGTGCTTCACATCCTGTCTCGGGCTTAACTCGAACATATTGTTCGTACTCTAACCAGCCTGCAGCTCTTTGAGCCCAGACTGCACAGAGCTACCATTGTGTGGGGTCAGCATCAGTTATATCCAATGTTTTGAAATAAACTTTGTAAAAAAAAAAAAAAAAGAATTAAATAAATAATCGTGGAGAATGTTCTATATAAAGTATGAGGAAAAATTTATATTGAGAAAGATGTTTGTGGTAAATGAAAGTAGAACATATGTTGGGTGTATTGGCGCATAATCACACTATAATAGATTTTAAGATTCAACTTGCTGTCGTGGACATTTTATTTCATCCCTGTCAACCTGCTGGTGTGATCCTCCTCACACATTCCTGATAATTTCAGTTGGAAACAGACTCATTAGGCTGTCACTAAATGGGTTTAAATGCAGCCGTCCAATTAGTGCTCTGCTGTGAAATGCAGTGGGTGTTGTGCAACGTGCTTAGCACCACTCCTTTACAGAATTATGAGGGATTACTCATTCAGTGTGATCCATCTTATTTCTACCAGGGGTCTTGGCTTTTCTCAGTATCATCGCCACGGAGGGGGTAAATGTTGCAAATGCTTCTCCAGTTGCCATATGTGCCTCGTCAGAGAGCCTCGCTGCCTCCGAATCTTAAGAGGATTTGATGTGCTAGTTAAAAGACAGCATACCATGCCTATCCATGTCATACTTTCTTTTGAGCAGTAAGGCTCTCTGCCAGCACAGTATTATTGGTATATATAAATAGGATTTCAAGATATTAAAAGTTGTCCCTGAATGTCTGTTACTTTAAAACCACTGAGAGTAAAATCTGTTGCCATTGGCTGTAAATCTCAGCGGCTTTACATGCTTGCTTTTCATGAGATTTAGGACGTGGTTAAATCTGTCATATATTTTGTTTTTGGGAACAGGCCTGCTGAGATTTGAAAGCTGGGTGATGGTGCTATAGTGTGGTGCGTTATACTGTCATGTGCTGTCTCCTCAGATCTTCCTCGTGACGGTGTGGCACTGGGAGCTTTTCATGCTGCCCCTCTTCCTGCTTCTGCTCGTCGTCTGGAACTACTTCCAGCTCTCTGCAGGGAAGGCCAACGCCAACCAGGACCTGGTGAGTGATGAAGACTCTGAACTCCGAGGAGTTCATTCATACATATCCGTAGATGGTGCAAATTCAATCTATATGTTAACCTACCTGCGTTGGTATGGAATGAAATCCTGCTTGCAAACATTTGGCAAACTGCATTTTTACAGGAATGATAATTAACCACTCTTGCAACTGCAAAGAATACAGGAGTTGTTCTATATAATACAGCTCTACAGTACAGTCAAATGTGGCATCCACTCATGTTTAATAGCAAGTTAGACACGTTTCTGCTGGCTCTCTAGAGGCCCAATAAAACACTGAGCAGCAAGAAATTAAATCACGGTAAATGTATATACAGCCTGTAGTCTGTTGATATAGCCTCACCACATCTGAAAAGGCACGACTATAGTTGTTTCCACCATATACCACTATCCCCTCTCTGTCTACTGTTATGGAAATTATGTTTGCCCTACACATGTCTGTGAAGGTTAATGCTGTTCACACTTCTGACTGCCCCCCAATTTCACTGTGTTGTAAGCCTTCTCACTGGCCAGCCAGGGGCCTGGCCTGTTCACGCACCCTCCCCAAAGCAACATCCTCGGCCCAGTGATTGTGTTTATGGCTGCTGGAAAAGATGCCGTCCCTAGGCAATGTTAAAGCCCAGACTCACCCTCATATCCAGTGTGGAGACTCTGTCACCCCTCTGTGACCCTCTAGCTGGCAATGACACAGCTCTGTTCCCAGGCAATGTCACAGCGTGCACCACAGTGGGGTCAGGGATGACTTGATATAAAGTGATCTAGGCAACAGCATCCAAATTAAATGTGTTTTTTTTCCCTTTCCTCTTTCTGTTTTTCTGTGTGCTTATGTTGTGGAGAAATGAGATTGCTTTGGTGTGACAGTGCTCTTGTGAAGAAGGCCCTCTTTCACCTCTGCTTTTGTGTGAGGTCACCCCTGTGATGCAGTCTCTATGGAAACAAGCCTCTCCCAATAGGGGTGAATGTACTCAAAGAAAATTTCATTACTAGGTGTTTGTTAAAAATGCTCCAGTGCCCACATGTCCCGTTCGTTTGAAATCACCCTCTACCCTTTATTTTCTCTTAGGTGAACATGAGCATGGGCGACGACGAAGAGGAGGACGAGAAGGTATTTTATCTTGTCTCTTTATAACATTTTATGGGATAATATGCTCTGGTAAAATTTTACCTCTTCTTAGGCTTCACTCTAAATACATATATATATCGTTACACACTGCCATAAACACTGGCTGTTTTAACATCTCACTGTGACATTACTCAGTGGTTTTTAGACTTATCGGACCTTATACTCCTTTCTGAATAACCAAGGTTGAATTAAACACATGACAATCTCTGCATGTTGCTGGATACTACAAATACCTGGTTCAGCAAATAGCTCTCATTCTGATACAGATGAACAAATGCTTCTTTGAAAACAGGAAATATTCTACCAAAGAGCCATACAGGTTTTAGTCAATATTTTAGCATAGTCCCAGTGACAGTTTACTCTCTCACAAGCTCTTTTCTAACTAAGAATAGAAATATTTTTCCTGCATCCCAAATGAGGGCAACATCTTTGAAACAGTTGTAGCATGTAGCTCTTTATTCTGATCCTCTGGGTATTCAGTGTCACTCTTCAAATGCACTTGTCTGAGATACCGCAGCCCTTTGAAAATCTATAAATCAAATTTAAACAGCGCCATCAATTAGATTTTGCACAGTTATTGGGGATTGAATTGGTAGATTTTTTTTTTTTACCCTGCCATCATTGTCTAAATGGTATAGATATGTTGAGAATGACCTTTTACTAGCAGAACAAATGAACAAAGTACAATACTACAACAGAAAACTAATGCTCCGCCCCAGAGGTTATCAGTCACTTTTACTTGTACATTTTGTGAGAAATCATAAATGATAATGTTTATTAATACATCTCTCTGGTGTCTCTTGAAAAACAAAAACAACAGGAAATCTTTAAGCAGCCTGAAAATTATACTTCCCCACAGCAAATAATATTCAATTACACTCATCCCACTGTTTTCTGTAAAGAAGGAAGAGTTAACAGGGATGTGTATTATTGCTTTATGGCAATGAAGTGTGGAACTAACACAAAGCCTCCAAGCAATGACCCTTGTGCTGCGTGTCTAGGCCCAGGATTCATATCCATAATGCGCTCAATATATTCTGTTGTGGTGACCTGGGGCTATGAAAAAAAGCCAGCTTCTTTTAAAAACACAGGCACATCCACCAAATCCTGTCTGAAAGGATGGGCTAATTCACAGATGAAACTCGCATGATATGTCTGCACACACAAAGTGGGAAGCTGCACTTGCTATCACTGCAAGGAAAACTAGCAGGAGAACTGGTGCCTAAACAAACAACAGTGATACAGAAAATTCATGCCCACAGTCACGTTAAATTCAATGTCAGTGTTTCATCTGTCTTTACCTTAAAATCTCAACATGGGATGTTTGATTTCTTCTTTAGTTTAAGCAAGACCGGTGTCTGCAGAGATTTTTAAGATTTTCTTAATATGCCGCATGTGTTTCCAAACTCTGCCTTCACCTCTTTAAGCTTTTTGAAAGGTTTCCATGAGACTCCTAAGCCCTTTCACACTTAGAGGAAATGAAATATCTCCTTTCATTTACTAATTAAGCACTCAGCCATGTTTGTTTTAAGCTGTCAGCTTTAATTTAAAGTGGCTTATTTGAAAGTCTTGTTATGGTCTTGCTGTCACTTGAATGTGATATCATGCAGTTAGATCAAGCAGTGTAGCTTTACACCTCCTATCAAAGTCTTCTTTAAAAATATTTGGGGTTAAAGAGTGATCAGTGTTAAATTTGATGACTTCAAAGCCTTTGCTTTTTTCCCCCTTCGTCTCTCCTCTAACATGTGAATAAAGGCTTTTCCCTCTGAGAAGGTTATGATTACCACTCAAATATGTTTTTATCCCCCCTTTTTTCCCCCTGAGGAAGGAAATATGTAAACCTCAGACAGAGCAGCAAGAATGTGAAAGCATGACGTTAAAGAGAGACGAAAGGCAAGGCAGTGTTACAGCAGGATAATACAGAACAGATTCTCTGCCTGTGAACAAATCTGTCCTCAGGGAAAGAGACAGCTTACAAATTATGTGTGGGCAAAGTGACTTCCCTTTGGCCTTAGGTATCAATTGTGCAGATAGACAATATTTAATCGTAACATAAAGAAACAGAGAGAGGCAAAACAAGTCCATAGATCTCCAATAGAAATGAACATGGAAGATGAAACAGCCCTCTTATTGCCCCCTGGCTGGCAGTGCTGGTCTGGGGTTGACTTGCTCCTCGAGCCCAGCCCAGGGGAGCTGCGGGGAGGAAGAGGAGGTGGTTGTGGGGGTGCTAGAACGGGCTGGAAGGGGGGGAAGGGTGGGGTTACCCTATCTCTCACCCGATAGTCCACAGTTACCGCTGGGTCTCCTTGAACACACCAGTCAGACAGACTGCCCATGTCATGATCTGTGATGCGCTTCATGAGAACTACTGCGCACGCACTCACAAACACATTAAAGCCTGAGGAGAAGCTTTTTTCGTGTGTGCATTTTATCCCTGCAAATTGTTTGTTAGCTCATTTTAGCTCCATATGAAATAATTTGCCAGGAACACAGGTGTTTTTCATTTAGATGCACTTCTTATCTTTGTCAGAAAAGTCACGAGGAAAATATTCAGTCTGAGAATTCAAATTTGGCACCGTTTATTCTAATTAAAATGATGCTAAATGAGCTTTTTCCAGTCTTTGATAACACCCCACATGTCTGGGAGAGTATGTTTACCTTTGTGCAGGAGATCAAATTGGTTCTCCATTACTGCACCTTAAAAGGAAGCTTTTACAATTTTATCTGAAATGAGAATATGATTTCACACAGGTTTTCTAATCAGTAGACATTTAGGATTCATTTAGTCTGTCCCTAGTTTACCCATCCTTTTCCATTTCAGAAGAAGATCTTTTATTTATTTTTGTTGTCTCTGCGCTCATGTACATGCTGAAAAGAGAAATGAACAAAGATAGAGAATATCATCAAATGATTAATGTAGGGAGGACTTCAGTTTTGGTCGCTAAGGAGATGGAGGATTTCAAGAATCTTAAAGCGGCTGAATAATGATAATCACGAGAGCTCTGTCTCTTGATGCATACTTCAGAGTACATCTATTTGTCTGTTTTTCCTTTTGGGAATGAAAGCCAATACAGCTCCTCTTTTTTCCTGCGGGAGCTGTGAGTCTGGCTAAATTTACCTTGCCACTGTATCCACAGCAGTTATACCTCTTATTAGGTTTGAATCCTAAATCATGTAATTGAGTCACTGAAGCTATTTTAAATGGAAATATGAAAAGGAGTTTGAGCTTAACAGATGAAACTCAGTCAGTGCGTGGCTCCGTGGGGCCATAAGGAGCTCATGAACACAGATCATAATAGCTTTTAGCAGACTCTTAACAGTGTTCCCTGTCTATGAAATAACGTTAGCATAACAAGATCAATTAACACCCAATGTGGAGTAAAGAATACACAGGAAGGTTTGCGCAGCCCCCCAGTGCAGCGGAGCGGAGAGGGATGATGCGTGCACACAGATAGTCCTCTTTCCCCATGATGAGACCATGAGATGTTAATCTCAAAGAAAGCATATTTGTGATAGTTCTTCCTTTTTTGGACAGTGCTCAGCCTCCAGTGTCTGTCCAGATCTGAGCCCAGTGGGGGAGGCTCTACTAGTGTGGGAATTGCTCTCTTCCTGCGCCTTTTGTGGAGGAGAGCGGGCCTGACAGTGGGGAGTCTCTCTGTGCTGGCAGACAGTGTGTTCCCAGGGGCTGCCTCATGAAGCTCTGATAAAGGCATTCTGTCTGGACCCTGTCAATGCACACAGGCTGCGGCTTTGGCTGACTTGTAACATAAACATATAGACATCCTCAAACCTCCTGTTAGGGTCCATCAGAGCGCCCTCCCCCCAGCACTCTCGTTCCCTGTCTCACTCTTCCTCTCCCACCCTCCTCTCTGTCATCATTCCTGTCATTATTTCCTCCTTTTGATGTGAGGCTTCTCAGCCCTCTTTAGCTTGTGTTACTCGTGTTATCTCTAGTCACTCCTCTGCCTCTGGAAGGCTTCACACTCGTTATTTCTGGTCTTGATGTGATCACTTACTTTTGAGAAAACCAACCGTCCAACCCCCTCATATGCTGACTTATTGCTTTGCCAGACTCAGTCATTACTACTGTAGTGCATTTAAAGCAAATAATACGTTATGTGAAGTCAGGAATCATGTGAGTGAAAGAGTGAATGAGCACACGACAAGATCTAGTGTTTTTTCTCATGCAGAGAAAGTGTTGGAGTAGGTTAGAAAGCCAGACCTGACAGATTTGTAAAAACATGTTGAAACTTGTCCGGTGTCGGCTGCTAGAATGGAATCTCTCCCAAGTTGTGAGGCCCCTGCACTTCTTGTCTCGGTCGTGTAGTCTGCCTGATTGCGGATAGCCATTTTGTGTACTTTTCATCTACCGGAGAGTCTTGATTGTGCTGCACTTGTGCAACAGCTCTATTGTGTGTGGCAGACAAAAGCTGAAATCTCTCACCCATCCACATAACAGCTTCTGAGCACTGAGTCTGTCTCATCTTCAAAAGCATAGTCTGAAGATGTACAGTGTTTGCTCATTATGGGCCATTCAATAGATAAATCACACATAATAGCATAGCAGAGATAAACTGGTCTTTGTCTACCCTGCCCAACAATTGACATACAGTGTACCTCATCACCGTCTGTGCATTTTTGTTTCTTTTCTTTTTTTTTAGGAGAGCGCAAAAAAGGGTTTGATGGATAAGATACATATGGTGCAGGAAGTGGTGCTGGTTGTCCAGAATGTTTTGGAAGAGCTCGGAAACATCGGAGAGCGAATCAAGAAGTAATTCAGCCACTTCCATTCATCCTTCAACATTGACCTGATTATCAGTTTATTTGGATTAAAAACATAATAGTTTTAAATCTCAACATGAATCTGACATTATTGTATGTTTTTACAGCATCTTCAACTGGTCCGTCCCCTTCATGTCATGCCTGGCCTGCTTGGTGCTGTTTGTGTCAACAGCACTGTTGTACTTTATCCCGCTGCGATATCTTGTGCTTATATGGGGTAAGTTCTAC
>OMNW01001570.1:4363-48316 GCA_900303245.1 Selene dorsalis | reverse complement strand
CTGTCACACATGCTGATGCACTTTTGAAAATAAAGACAGCAGAGTTCAAAGGAAGCTACAGGAAGTGCTGTTGTTTAAAATTCTGACCTTCAGCTACCATGAGTACATTAGGGAAATGTTTGCAGAATTCTGACAATGTACATGCACTTAACAATATATGATTTTGTTCCTGGAAAATTATGTTTCAAATGATTCATCAGTGCTTTACGTTTGTGCTGAAAATAGTTATAGCTCAAGTTAACATTGTAGTGAAGAATATGAATAATAAATATGACTGTGACATTGCACTTAGACATCAAAGATACTGTCCAAAATCTGACTGGCATTCATGCATGAAAAGCGGCAAAGTGAGAGAACAGTATAAGGACTATAGTAAATTAGGTAAACTTGAATGGTAGAGGCAACAGGGGATAAAGGGCAACAGTGTTAGGTTAAGGGATATGTAACATAATTATTGCCCTTTTGCAGGTTCAATTTTAGAAACATGTTTTGTTAACTTGCATAGGTCATGGTGTCAGGGATGAATCAAGCTAGTATGCTAGCAGAACAGAGGCAAGCAGAAAATGTGGCAGTGTTGTCACTTTCATCTATAGAAATGCCATTACAGTTAACTATCCTCTGCTTGAGTTTGCTGGACACACACTGTTTCCCTATGACCCACTCTCATATGACACACGCGCACGCAGGCACACACGCACACATGCACACACACAAAGCTAGCGTGCAATGTTTTTGACAAGGTGATTTTCCCTGATTGGACAGTGGGTTAATCACTGACCATCAGAGCCTAATGTTAAAATAGTTTGATGGGTTTCTTTTGTCTTTGTGCTGAATAAATATAGAGGCATTCAGGGACAGCTTCAGTGGTAAAATGCATGCGGCTTTCTCACCTCCATCTCCTTCCTAGATCAAACTTTTCCTCAGGTGTTGCCAGCAGCCCTTTTAAGGCACAATTTGTTTCTTAGCTTTAAGTGAATGGGTTATCATTATCAGTATCAGGCAGGTCATTTAAAACTAGCACAAGGTTAATTAATTAATCAAGTTTAATGGAGGACCTTGAAGTCCCCCATGAAGAAATATATGTTTTATAAAGGCCTTAATGAATGTGACTTCACTGTTTGCCAGGAGTTTATTGATCGGAAAACCTCATTCTTTTTAAAGGTCTTCGCAAGTCACATTTTTTCTGGAACTATGTGGGATTAACTTGTCCTCTGTTTCATACCAAAGTATGTCAGGTAATTATAGGAGCTGGATGTTATTTTTTTTAATCTGAATATAAAAACAGTTAAAGGAATTTTATTAAAATATTTTTTAGCATAGTTAAATATAAAGTATCATAATTTTAACTGTTTTAACAGCTCAACTCATTGAACACATTATAATGGCCACAAGGACTGTAATTGTGTGTGTATCCAAATACCATTCCTCAAGGAGCACAATGGCGCTTAAACTCTATTTGCAGTAGTTGTTATGGTATTTGATGGAGTGCTCTTGGTTAAGTGATGTAATTTAGAAGTCTTAATCAATTTAACGGCTTCAATTAATCCTCTGTGCTTGAAAAACTGTATTACACAAACACATTTATACTTAAATCAAGCACTTATATTGAGTATAAAGGTAGTAAATAAAGGTTGTAGTCTCATCCTTGTCAAGGATGTCAAGATGTTGGATGAGTGGCTTAGATGGGGGCATTTCAGATGTTGTGTGGTCATGTTGATGTGTTATCTGTGATAGCAAGATGCTCTAGTAGCTCTGTTTGGCTTTATGGTTTGTAATTATGTGGGATCAGTGCTGTTGTGAATCTAAAGACAAGGTTCTCAACAGGGATAATAAAGTATTTTATATCTTATAAGGTGCAATTGGATTTTTTGCAGTCACAGCATTCGTGGAGACACCATAAAGAGTCTAATGTACTAGTTTAGTTTTTGCAGCACTTCTATAATAAAGCTAGAAAACGGTATGAACCTGCAATTAGTTTTTACCATATTATCACGCAGCTAAGGTATGTTGAAATGTTGGCAAATCTCCAAAACCTCAGACTACATTTTCAATGTGTCATCCATCATGCATCATCCGTACGCATTTACTCTTAGTGCAGTACATTATTGCACTGCAGCACTATAATAATGGCTTAATCCTTGATTTACCACAATCTGCTTGGCCATGGATTTTACCTGCTGATTGCCTATAATTTAATTTTTTATGTCCAGCAGCAAGTTTTTTTAATATAATTTCTTTCTATAATGTCTGCTCTTGGTACAATATCATGAAGGGTAGGAAAACTCAAGCGTCACTCAGACGTTCCTACACATGCAGTTTAAACAGAATCACTCAAACTGTGATTTAAAAAAGGAGTGAAGAACCAAGCATACTGTCTCAGCAATATAACACACTGCCAGTGTTGTTTGAGTTAGACAAATTGGTTCTCACTTCATTGACAGAGTTGCCATCAGTTCCCAGATATTTTGCAGATTTTGTAAATAGCTAATTAAGCCCTGATGGTAAGGAGACACACATCATCTTCGTTTAATCCACTGGCAGGCACTCACTTGTTTCATAAACACAAGAGTGCATCCCAGCGTGAAATGAAAAGGTGTCCTTACTGGTAAATGTTTGGTTTATATTCCGTATTAGTATGCGGAGCATAATTAAAAATTAAAGCAAACTACCTGCACGTGGCCCGTCACCGTGAGTGTGCTGATGAAGCTGCAGTAAAGCATTGATTTTTAATTAGAAATTCCCAGGTGTGATATGAGCCATAACGTGAGTCTGATTAAATATGTTTTCTGATTTCAGCATATTCATTTTACATACCTTGTCTTTTTAAATTTGACGCAATTTTCATTAGTACTAATAAACATAGCGATCATGACAAGCATTCGATGTTGCTTTAAGGTCCTATTCATTCCAACTGCTCATCCTTCATCTTGCAGTCGTCTAATGCAGTACATTATTCTTCTGGTTTCTTTACATCCATTCCCTTAATATGACTGTTGAAGTCTTGTGATAAAAAGGGGATTGGGGTAATGAGAAAATCATACTACACCATCTAGCAAACACTATACATCACAGTAATCCACTTCCTGCATTATTTATGTCCTTATAGCTTTGGTGACAGTGTTGTGCTGGCGTAGCATTTAACCTGTACGGTCATTTCCAAACAACGGGCTCAATGGTTTGTTAAACCAACATGTTTCCATTCCACCATTTACTCATTAAATGTTATTTTTGTTTGTTAATATTGTTTTGGTTTTTTTGTTTGTTTGTTCTTTCCCTTCTTCTTTACAACCCTACCTGGTCCTATCAAATACTCAGCTGGTTTGTATTTCCAAAAGCTGTTGAAGTGGCCATAAATTTCAAGCATGTGGCTTAAAATGGAGTAGACTGCAACTTCAACAAATATTGTGAATAATGGTTCTCTATGAATGAATCTCTCCCTCTTGATATGTTTATTTGTGGAAGACAAAGCGGGAGTTGTACGATGTTTTGCTTTGAAAATTAGATTACCTTAAAAGGTTGCAGGTTTGTATTAACAGTTACCGACATAGACCAGAGTAATGATCGAAAGCTATGGTAAACATATAAAACGTTATTCATAGTAGAGTAATACTACACACATGTATTCATTTGCTCCACATGAGAGCTTTAGAAGGACAGGTTAGGATAGTAGGGTTGTGACTGATTGAACAGTCTTATGTGTTTACTGCATTGTTTACCAGTGTTAAATAAATCATGCAAATCTGAGCTTGCCAGTCACAGAGCGAGTGTAGCAGGGAGCAAAAATAATAAAAAAAAAAGGGTCTTTTGCTGATCTCTTCTCACTAACACACATATCCGTACAGGCACAAACACATGTGCACACATAAGCACATGCACAAGTGCAGTCAGCTGGAAAATCGTTTGGTGGTGACGTGCCATGTGTGCACGGAGAGGCACGTTGGTAGAGAGACACTGAGAACTATGGTGAAAGTAAGCAGCGGCTGCCTGCTTAAATGCTGACAAATCCCTGACACTTAGACAGTCTGTTATGGATGGATTATAAAAGTGTTGATTTGAGATCACAGGGGTTTGCGAAAACAGCGCAAAATCAAGAATTTATGTCCAGTTTCAGAATTATCAGTCACATATATACCAAATGTTTTTTAGTGTGGCCTGTCTGCTTTTGCGAGCGACTAAATTTGTGCTGTGCTGTTTTCCAGAAAAAAAACAATAAAAAAATACTTTATTTAAAAAAAGACCAGAAAATACACAAGGATTTCATCCTTTTAAGACCATTTAATCACTAAAGCCTTCCATGAAATCTGTTTCTGTTTATACCAGTGTTTTCGCTTTCTAAAAGTTGGCATATACTTGAAAAAAAGACACCCAGTCAGTAGCTATGTTTACACGTACACAGATAATCTGAATGATAAAAATGCGGCATGTAAACACGTCGATCCTCATTCGGAAAGAAATTTTTTTCCAAAAAAGATGGGTGGTTTATGCCGGTCAATGTTCAGATCAACATCTGTGTAAACGGTCAATCTGCACCGGTCTCTGCTTCTGACCTTCATCCACTGGCTCCTGGTTTTTGGTGGTGGAAGGGGCACAAAATGAACCATTGCCGTTATGTGAGGGTCCTGCTGTAGCCGCCCCCCTCACATAGATTGCAGGAGTCAACTACTGTGCTAATCAGACCATAGATCTCCATCTTTGATCAGTCGTGGGATGTTTTGATTTCTACAGTTTTCATCGAGCCTGAAAATTAAAATCCCCCTCCGGCCGGACCAGTGGGTGTTGAAGCCCGGACTCAAAGTGGCTCACTAGCATTAATTCTTGGCCCGAACCCAAAAATATGTTTCAAATTGAAATTCATTAGTTTGAAAATCGTGCTGTGACAAAAAAAAAAAAAACAATCAAACACAAAATCAAAAGGTTACATTCAGTGACTTTTTTACAAAATGTGTGAGCGAGATGCAGTCACTGCACTGATGCATGTTTACAGGTGATCTAAACAAGTAACAGATACTTTTTTGTCATTTTGTTTTTTCTGTGAACATCCAAAATGTTTCCCTTCAACAAATAAAAGAACCTCAGTCTTCTTTCGTGGCTGAAGCTTTCCTGGGTTGACTCGCAGTTTTTGGGACGATGACTCATTCAGATGACCACCAAAGTGAAGGTAGGAAGTCCATCCAGTGGCTGTAGAAACATTTTGTATGAAGCAAAAATGATGCAAGGAGAACCAAATATACATACATTAAAAACCAGGTTTAAATAACCAAATCACTTTTTGAAATGATACATCACACACACTATTGTTGGTCATCTTGATGGTGCTAAAATGACTCATCACGATGTAAAAATCCTCTCATTTGCTGGCTACAGAAAATCAACCTGTCAAAACAAGCCTTTGATAGTGTTGTCTCCCCTTTGTATGCTCTTTCAGAGATTTCTCAATGTAGTTTGTTACAGAAAGCATGAAGCAGAATGGTGATTTTGTGATTTTTAATTAAGGCCGTCGGTTATGTCTTCGGCTTGATTATAACAGTGTGGCACAGCTCGGTTTGCGATGGAAGAAAGCAGAAGCTCCCTCACATCGCTTCTCATTAGAGACACTCCCGGGGCCTCATCAAAGATCTCCCGCCCTCCCTCCTTTCTGCCACTTCCCTCCCTCACTTCTTCCATAATGCACCGTTTTCCCAGTACACTGCTCCCTACAGCTCCAGGACATGCTTAACAAACACACCAGCAAAACACTCCTCCTGATGCTAACTTTTCAACATTTTGCTCCACCGCAAAAAGAAAATCACAGCAATTCTCTTTCAAATGCAAAGTTCACTGTGGCTTCTTTGCCATTAAAAGAGGTTTTCAGTGATGGATGTTTGATCTGTGCAGCATGAAACAACATTCAGACTCTTTACTCATGTGGTTCTAGGAAAATTGGCCTGGGGGAGAAAGGGATATATTCTATTGGGTGATTGGCATCTCAACTATGTTGTTTAGAGATACTAAAACAAAACATAGTGCGTTAATCTGCTGATTAACTTGTTTGTGTCATCACTGACAGTGCTACACAACAGACAAATGATTGCGCTTCTCTTATTAACTGTTCAATAAGGAGGGACTGACTGAGAGGATTTGATATCTTTATTAAGAAATTGCTCACTCCCTCTTGTTCTCTGGTTTCACTGACGCATTAAAGGTCTGCAGGGCATCAAGTAATGCCTGGTCTATCTATTATTTACCACCTCAGTGCCAGTGTAGCATTACAGATGTTTCATGCAGGGTTAAACAGCCCCGGTGACTGGAGTACAGTTAACATTTTGAGCTGGTGAATTAATTCAGTAAGTACAGTCAAATCCAGCTGAAAGGCTGAATTTTGTATGTACAGCCCAGATGTAACTATTAACTACCATTTACAAGATGTTTTGTTTCTGATCAGGCTTTGTGTCATGAATCAGAAACAATGAGCTGAAAGACTGATTAAAATCATGTTCTGTACAAGAATATGGTCAATGTGTAAAATTAAAGACGTACTTAAAAGACGGCTGTGGAGCCAACTGACATCATCACACCCTTCATGACATCTGCCCCTGCACTGATCAGTGTATTTTACATTGAGTTAATTCCCTGCCACCTTTAGAAATGATAGATGTAATGAAGGCAGTTTATTTGGCGTACTGTAGCCGACACTGTGAACTGGAAACACCACCGTGCTCACTTGCTTGGAGAAAACTAGAGCAACCGCCTGTGACAAGAGGCAGAAGAAGGAGCCCACAGATGGCACCCATGGCCATATACTCGGGTTACACCCAGTCTTGTTTGAAAAAAAGTAATCTAATAATCTAGCAACAAATGGGCTGAGCTGGTAACATGGCAGGCTGTAAATGCTGCATAATAATGTTTATGCCAATTTGTTTTGAAAGAGCAACAGCCAATGGGGAAACTCCAACTGTCGCATGCCATTTGGCTGACCAATGGTGGAAATATGACCACTCAGTCAGTCACTGGGGGGCATTTGCATTTATGTGGCTGGCTCTGCTGAAGTCCAGCCAAAAAAAAAAAAACAGGATGTGTGTGCAGAGCAGAGACGACAAATTTTATTATTCAGTAGAAATGATTCACCACAATCCACCTGTTTTATTGTTTGCAAGATTTAGGGAAAATGATGTGACCTATGCTGGTTATTCTGACATATTCTTTTTTATAGACTATATTACTTTGTTGAAGGACTGGACTTCATCCTTGAATTGTGGCATGAACATGATGCTGTTGTTAAACACTATTCATGCTATTAGGAATGGCAAACCTGTGAGATTTAAGATTAATTTCAAAGACATACAGTTTAATTGCTCATTGTTAGTAAGATTATGACAAATCTAAGCCCCAGCTCCTCTGTGGCCAACAACGGACTCAAACAGTTCAGTAAAAATCATAATTTATTTCCAGCTCGTGAAGCTGACAAAGTGGTGGCTCAGTTCTTTTCATTTTTTACTTTGCAGAGGGACAAACTAGTCATGATGGGAAAGGGCAGCTGAAGTATTATTTTTTTTTTTTTATTATTCATGACTTCAGTGAGAAACATTAGTTATTGAGAAACATGGCTCATGGAATAACACCAAAGGGCTTCAGAAGCGGTCCTTCATTCTGCAGGATATATGTTCCCTCCTTTGACTTCTCCACCAAAAAAAAACAAAGGTGGAAGAGGAGAAAAATCGCTACCAGGACTGACTTTGCCTACTAGTTTCTTTTGGTTCAACAGGACACCACATAACAATTCTACATAGGTTTTACGTGCCAAGGCCAAGCCCACATCCAAACATATCCTATGAACAAACATCTGTGGTTGGAAAGCACCTCGCTACCACCAGCACCCAATGCACCTGATGTATGTCTGGGGAAGACTCTTCATAAATCTTTCACTGTATGAATCTGAAAATCAGGAAAACTGAAAACAATGAAAATAAATACAATAAAGCAAAATTGAATGTAAACATGGGACAAAATAGGGTATCACACCAGGATTAAATACATTTCAACAATGAACACTAATCCAGACCAAAACTAAGATGGATACGTATCATCAAGTGCCTCCAGAGCATTTGTGTCAACTTTCACCCACATCCAGAACTGCTGAAAAAATTTTAAGACTCATTCATGCTGCATGAGCAGATATTCAAATCTCTACGGTCATTCTCACCGGAGGGGCACATGAGAATAGTTGAGGTCACATGTGAGTTGTAAGGTCACACCGCAGTCCTGTGAAAATTGTCTGTGTCACATGATTTTAAGTGTGAAGTATTGTGAAACCACCAGGGAAGGCATGTTGGAATGGTACTGTTAGCAGCCATACTTGTTCAGGTTTTACCAAAAATAGCCTCTTAAAACTCGAGGGCAAAAAAGAAAGAACGGAAGAAAAAACTGAACGTCCAAGGCCCACATAGTTTGCAGCACTTAGTGTTTAGGGAACTGTCGCACACGATGTGGCCTAATTATCTTCCATTCGGTAGTTTGGCTATAGGGTGAGACAGGACAGGAGAAATTATTTGGAAAAGGAGGAGCAAAGTTGCAAGCAAATAGATGGCAGAAAATATGGTAAGCCGTCCTTTATCCATGCTCTCTCTCTCTCTCTCTCTCTCTCTCTCTCTTTCTCTCCTTCTTTATATTCCTGTCTTCATTCACAGCAAATTGCTCTGAGACCCTTTAAAGCTCCTCCAGCAGAGCTCTCACCTGGGAACTGGCCCGGGTCTATGATCTATGCCTCATGCACTTCTAACTTTAAGTGTGTTGCCATCAGCTTGGCCAATTAAGCTTCTTGTTCCCCCGAAGTCCTGCCTTCCTCCTCCAACACCAGTCATTGGAAATGAAAATAAGGCAGAAGGTTTCCCCAGTCCCCAGACAACAGAGGTGAACAGTCTCCTAAGGTCGATGGCTGCTGTTGGACGTATCAGGCCTCTGATGTCTGGCTAATCTGGATTTTACACAGTAAAAATAATGCAACCCCAAAGAACACTGCCAGATTTTAATCATATGAAGTTGATAAATGTCTTGTCCACTAGCCTTGTCACTGCACGGTCTGCAGCTATCACAAGTCTAATCATGTACAATCCCCGGCCTTGCATGGAGATGGGAACATTACAGGATACTGACATTAACCTCTTGAATACTAAAACCTTTAAAGGTAAATTGCAGTCAAGCGCTGAGGGAAAGATGAGGTGGAGTAAGCATATTAAGCTGCAGATTTTTAATGGTCTCCTCTGACACTAAGTTGGAATTCCATTTGTCCTGAATTGACCATCTACAGCTCATTTTAAATATGAATATGAAAAAACAGAAATGGGTATGGCCAATCCTGTTGTATGGTGAAATAAAATATGCATATTTCATTGATCTCAGCTGTGCCTTTGCTGAACTGTTGAGTCAGCTCAAGAAAAGCAAGTTAGGGAAACTGAAAATAGGCCCCTCTGAGGGCAAAATATGGTGGTCTGCTTCGCTCTCTGGTGATCTGCCTACAGATGCTTTAATCTTACTGCATCCTGCTGCTTATGAGAGCCTGGAGATTTAAATGTCCCTCTGTAATATAGGAAGTCGCTTCTATGTTTGTGGTCAGTGTCTGCAAGTTTAATCATGTCTACAAGGAAACAAGACTAGTTTCAGCCTCTTCTCGAAGTGCTGCTCTCTTGCTCAGGATTTTCCATGAAGCTGCTCTCATTTACATGTTTTTCTTTTCCTGTTGTCAGACAGAAACAGCATTATTGGCAAGACTGATTTTTAAAAAAAAATAGAAAAAAAGACGCAAAAACAGCACTTGAAGTCACTTCCGAGCTAAAACTCTGAACTATTCAAATTCACATTTTACACTCATGACTCTGTCTGGCAAAATCACCAACCACATCATTAAAAGGAAATGACTAAATTGAGATTTCAGCTCTTTTTGTACTCTACTCTCTCTAAAATGATAATTTAGAGAGAACCTAGTACTCAGGGGGCAATACCAGCGAGTCTCTCCTGGAGAGAGTTGTTAGATCATTTGGTTCAGTCAGTAAATGGGTCTGAAAGTTAAAAAAAATAAATCCAGCTACTAAGGCACTAAGTTGAACGCACTGCTTGTTCACACCAAATCATTCTGAGAAATCAACAGCAAATGAGGAAAGTTGGCACTCCCACCAGCTGACCAGCTGTGTAACATTATCAATAATTTGGCTGACCAATGGTTTAACTCTATAAGTTAGTCAGAGATATTTAGGTTGATTGGGTGGGTCCTGCTGCTCCTCCTCACAAATAGAAGGAAAGACAGAGGAGTCATTCAGGTGCTTGTCTGGGACTGGGAGCTTGATTTTTCTTGAACATTGTGATTTGTCTGTTTAAGTATGATTTGTTGAACTTCTCTGTGAAATCATTATGACTACTAATTTGTAAGTTTCTTAAACAAAATTTGAATGATATGAAAAAGACATGAAACACAAACTGCACCGAAATATCAACTACATCATATTACTGTCGTGATTATTTAATTGGCCTTCAGAGACAATGTATTCCAGCATTTAGGTATTCATTAATGCATTACATTTTTTTGTATTACTGTAGTATTAGCATTAAAAAATGTCATTTACTACCTTAAGAGGTGTCATGGTTTGATGGCAGAGGCTTTGCAGAGCTCAGTGCTGCAGAACATCAAAGAAAGTCAATCATATCTCATAAAAAATTCATAGACCTGCATTAGAACTCCCAGGTAAGAACTTGTGTATTATCTAGAGATGAAAATAGTACTTTGTGAGTGAATGGCGACCAAGTGTGCTTGGGTTTACATTCATTTATTCCATTATGTTCTTAATGAGCTGTAAATGTGTGATTATACAATCCTGTGGAAACTTTAATGACATTGTAATATCATAAATGTTTTTCCAGATGCATAGAGATTGCAATTTAGCTTTCAATAACATAGACAATAACTTCAGAACTTACATTAACCACATTACATTGCTAACCAGGGTCATGGCAAAGCATTTAGTTGAGAAGGATTAACTTTGAAGAAAAAAAGACTGATTAGTACACCAATGAGCTCTATATTTACAATCTATCAGCATTGTTGAAAATAAAGTTAAAGCCAGGAAATGTTGATTTAGGGGGAAAGTACATCTGATATAGAAAAAAGTTGAGCTTATAGCTATATATTTTCAAAAAACAAGGCATTTATTTGTTGGAAATAAAGAAGTCTAGTGTGTGTTGAGTTCTTCTCCTTGGTTCAATGCATTACTCTGTCTTTGAGTAGACTGGTCCATGCTTATTGCATCCTGCTGCGCATTATAAACAGGTGTTTTTATAACAGTGGGGCTTTATTTCCTGGAGCTCTTCCCAGCAAAATAACTGTTTTCCTACACTGTGGGAACTACACTCCTACATTGTTTTATTGTCTAGATAAAACAAATTGTATCTGTGGCTTGCCAACCACTGTTAACTCTTCTACTAACTATTACAATATGAAGCTTCTGAATTCTACAATGCCAAACTTCTACTTTATTTATTTATTCTTCAGAAACACGTTTTCAAAACTGCATGTGAAAATGTAATGTTTTCACATGTAGCAGACAGTTCAGACTTTATACACTTCATTCATACACAAGCCTTTTCACTAATACAGACAGACCTGCAAAGTTAATGTAAAAATCTTAGTCTTGATAAACGTTGATGACATTCCCCGTATCAGTAATAATCTAATAGAGGAAAGTCAGCGAACACATTTTGTAGTTCATCCTTAAGGGGACTAATGAGCAAGAAAGCAATATGGAAGAAGCAAGAGCTGTGACCATAATTCAAGACATATTATTAATGCTACTCCTGTGTGAGATCCTCACAAGATGTACCATTACCATTTTTCTATTCAAAGTACTCATGTTTAATAGACGCACACTATCATGGTGCAGTAGGAAATTCAGTTGACCATTTATACTGTACATGTCAATATTTATTCTGAGCACTTTCAAGAAAATCGTGTGTGTAAAAATAATTTACTTACTTTAAAATTATTAATTCACAAAGTTGTCCATCTTATGTGGGGCTTTCTGATGTTGTTATAATGAAGCCTTTAGTAAAAAAAACAAAAAACAAATATGAAATAAAATCATTTCACTAAACTTGATATCATGTTCATCTTTTAGCTTCTGGTGAACACTGATTAAAATTTTAGTAGAATTTAATAAAAGAGGCTCTATTGGTGTCATGTGGAAAAACATATTAGTTGGCGCAGTATAAGCTTTCCTTTACATGCAATATCCCATTTATTCCCTCTTCTTGCCTGCTCCCTTTGCTGTGATGTTCATTTGCACCATGTAATTAACTCAGCATATCTCTGTCATGATGTGGAAATAAACCGCAATTTAGCTCAGAAGGCAATTTAAGTGTGTGTGTATGTGTGCGTGTGTGTGCATGTGTGCAGTGTGTGTGTGCGCACAAAGGGGTAATGGTAAAACAAACGATAGCAAGAGGTTAATAGGAAGAGAATTAAAAGTGAGATTAGACACTGATTAGCTGGTATAGAACCAGATGATGTGGAGAGAGAAGTAGAGAAAGAAGAGCTGGGAAGAGGAACTGAGATAAAGGTGTGATACACATTTAACTGAAAGAGAGACTGGATATGAGACACTGGATATAACAGAGCAAAGAGAAGAGTACAGATGAAAGCAGACATGAATGTGACTTGCACAAATGGTATATTTATGTATACAAATTGAGTTGTGGTATATTTGCCAAGCAAGAAGAAATTGTTGTTTTGAATAAGTGGACAAGATAAGGATGATGACATCATTAATGTACAACGGAAATTGGTGCTTGTGGACATGTATTCTCTGTAATGAAACAGTCGTTGCGCGAAGTGTTAGGATGGCTGGACCCAAGACAGCAGTCCAAGACAGGAAAATGCAATGCAAGTGCTCTCAATAAAACAAAGCCCAAACAAAAACACAAGAAAGCCACAGGGAACCAAACACAAGAGATGCACCTCAAAAAAGCAGAAACAGCAACAAACAGGAAATCTAAATGCTGAAAACACGAGGGCACCAGGGCACAGAACAGAAAATTTCCTCAGTAACAAACAGACAAACTGCCGAAGTGGAAGCACAGAGACTAAATACGCCAAAAAAAAGGAGGAAAGGTTAATTCAAATGTAGGGAAAGGAAGTAAAAGTAACATGAGACACACAAGGGAAGTGACCCCTCAAGGGAAAACATGACACATCGGTCTTCATGAAAGTGCTGGAGTTAAAATACTCAGAAATATGAAAATAATTCACAATAAAAATATGACAATGATATTTATGTAGTCCACTTGTTGCTATATTCAGGAAAGGGCACTCAGGTCTTTCACTCACTTAAGTTTTAAAAACCAATAATAAAATACACTATCAATGTCTTGGGTCTCCTTTATAGCAATTAACATGAAACTCAAATTCATTTAATTATTCATTTCTTTTTAAAGTTTAAAAAAAATAAATACATACATACAAATAACACACAGACACAGGCATACACAGCAACTCAAACAAAGCCTGAGTGTGGGCCCCACACTCAATCAACACACAGCTAAACCAGCGTATCATTGTAAACCACAGTAACAATCCACGTTACGAGCCTGATGCGGCGCAGCCCAAAACTTATAGCGGGTTCACTCAAACAAGGAAAATAAAACAGCAATACCTCATTCTGGTGTTTGGGTCCAGTGTGCAGGGATGATGGTCTTACGGCTTCAGGGGAGGAGCAGGGTGAAGGCAGGTGCATGCGGCCATGGTCTCTGTGGTGCAGCCCAAACCAGGTGAGGAGCAGGACAGGATGGCGGCCGACGGCGCAGACCTCCAGTGTAGTCCAGGAACAAGGAGCAATGTCTTCATGGTGTCATTTTAGCTCACAACAGTCTCTGTTTCATTTTCAAGGTCTCCATGTCAGAAGTGATAAACTTTAGCGCAACTGGCGTTAGCTGGGTTAGCTAGCCGGTATCCAAATGTCCACGAGGCATGTTAGACATGCTAATGAGCCAATATAAAATATGAACAACTCTGGAGCACACAGCAATGGAGGTATCTGAAGTTGCTCTAAAGAGTAGCAAAGGTATTGTTTACAGACTCGAATAGTGAGTTTGATATATCAACTACACACTTGTTTGCCCTAACTTTCCACGTCGCGACTCAGACTACCGGTCAAACTAAAAAACACTAACTGAGGTTGTCACTTCCTGTTTTCACACGCACCTGCTGCCAATTAAACACCTCAACCAATGAGCAGCTCGTATGTCACATACCACTCCCTTTTTACAACAATGAACCCTTCAAAATAAAAGAAAAAAATTAACATAATCTCTGCACACTTTTAAACTGATTTATAACATTTTATGCTTAACATTTTGACCATAATTATGATAAATCTTTTAACCTTTGTAAACTCAATGCAGTCATGTCTGTCGTCATAATTTTAGACACTTGCTATGGTTATTTCTTAAACTGGTTACATTAAGGCCTGCCTGAAATAGAAAATCATAATATTGATAATGCTATCAAGAAAATTAATCTGTAACTGCTTATTGTGTGTTTTGTCTATTGTCCAGTGTTTTGGCAAATCAGTTTGACTTAGATAGGAGGGTAGTAAAATGGAAAGCCTGTAACCATAACTGCAACAAAGAGTAAAAATATTACAATGAAAGGATACTGAAAAGGCCGATGAACCAATAAAAAAAAAAGATCCACTCAACATCTACCATCATGATGTTATGAAAAAGATTAAATAATATCAACATTTCAATTTTTAAAATTGTGGTTTGTCCACAAAACTAGTATATTGTGACACAAGACAGTAGCTTTTGAAAGTTGGCAAATTCATGAATTTTTCATTCAGTTATGGTTTTCATCACCCTACACATCTGCTTGTATAAATATATATATATACATATATCATTTATATAAATATATATACATATATATCCCAAGCATGCACAGACACACCCTTTTTTCTGACAGAGCATGGTGTAAGTCTGAGTCCTCTTCATTTCCCCACTTCATCCTAATAGAGACTGCTTTCTCCTGCTCATGTCCGCCATTGAGACAGGGAGCAGGATCAGATGAATCCCACTGTGCAGTAGTTCAGTAGTTTGGAAGAAGCATTCTCAGGTTGACTCAGATTTGTCAGCATGAGCACTGATGAAGTCTTCATTGTGGTGGAGTCACTGAGCCCATTAGTGGGGGACTGAAGGTAATTGATAAAATAAAGGAAATAAAAAAAGATAAAGAGCTGTATTTTCATGCTGGCCAACGCCTGGTGTTAGTGCAAATGTTTGGAGGCTGGCAGTTGTTTTTTGTTCGTGCCCATGGTTGGTAATTTTGTGGATCTGAACAGACCTGTGGTGAAGATGTGTCTCTGCAGGCAGTGCAATTGAATTTTGGACTACACTTCCGCCTGTGAAGTATATTATGTCTTAGAGAAAGTAAAGGTTGTTTCTGCATGAACTGCTGATAATACGACCCACTGTAAATTTATCAAGCATGAAATAAAGTTTTAGTTATTTAAAAATTATTTTCAAGTTATGCTTAGTGTTAGGAAATAGCCACATGATTGAGTCTCAGTCAGATTCACTCGACATACCAGTACTGTTAGCAGAGCTATAGTATCTTTTATTTGTGTATGCTGTTTTCTTAACTTCAAGGATTCATGTCTTTCACATGACCCTGTTCATCAAAGTTAGGGATTGGGATAGGGAGATGATCTAAGAACCCCTCCTTGTCTGAAGTAGACAGACTGTGAAAAGCAACTTGGATGATTTGTAAGAAAAGACAGTGCTTTCATCAGTTGTCTCACAATGGTTGTTGATAATGATTTTAACATAAACAATGTAAACAATAATGAACTGAGTAAAGCACACCCAAATTACATTAGAGTGACTGGTACCTATACACTAAATATCAAAGCTTCAGTTTGAACTCTCATGCTAAATGCATTTGTAGTCATACAATTTCAATTTCAATTTGTAATATCATCTATATTTGCATCCTTGTATTGAATGAACATGACAGAAAGTGGAAAAAAAAAAGAAATACGCAAAATAAGCTTGAATCAGACCTCTTCATTTACTCATTTTCTGCCAAGTTGTTTTTTTTTATCAAGCACATCTAAACACAATCAGCCCCAAAGCAGGTTTGTTCGTCTGGTTCTATGCATGCAACCCTCTTGTTTGTTTTGCTGTTATCTTGTTTGTTGATAGGTTTTCTTTTTTGTATTACCAGAACAAATTTAATTAGAGCTGAAGGAATACAAATCAGTGTTCACCCACCAAATGCTATTTGGTCTCCTAATAAAGGACTTGGAGAGAGGAAGGAAAGAATTACAAATGTGTTTTCAAGAGCTAGAAAGAGAATTGCTTGAGGAATGTGAGTCTTTTAACAAATGAATGTAATTTTACAAACTGGCCCACTGTCCCTTTTATTCCCAAGATAGGAATAAAAAAGACAGTGTTTTTTTCTATAATATTCAGAAAATGTTTTTGATATGAGAGCACAGAACCCGGTCAAATTGAATCGCATTCTGTTATATGCTTCTACTTTTTCTTCTAAAGAAAAATATAAAACATCTAAGAATACACTCACATAGCCAAAGAATATATTCATTAATTAATCATTACTGAATAATTTTGTCATGTGTCACCTCACCTTTTAAGACTGAAAAGTAACCAAATGCTTCTTCACTGTCTTTAGGCCTCTTCTTTCCTTTCTTTTAATTCACATACTAATTTCTCTCCCTCCAACCAGCCTAATTTAGTTTTTCTTCCCTTCCCTTCTTCCCTTTCTCCCCAAGCCTCCTTTCCACCTCTCCACTTCTAATTACCTCTGGTTTGGGATCCTTTCTTCTCCCCCTTTGCTGTTTTGCTCTTCTTCCTCATCTATGTCCCTTCCCTTACCCCATTTTCATGCATACACACAAACAAACACACCTTGAACGCCCCCCACCCTCAACATACGTGCACGCACACACGCATACAAACAAACACACAGTTCTCCCACAGGCCAGCTTTGTATCTTAATATTAATTGGTCCACTCTTCCTCCCGCTTCATGGGCCCATTAATAAATTATTTCATGGCTGAGAGGTTAAAGGGGCTTCTGTTCTGGGACATCAGAAGACTACAGCACACAAACAGGTAAGCAGGCTTAGAAAGTCACACCCAATTACATGTAGGCACACCATGCACTCGAATAAAATGCCAAACTGTGTATTTAATTCTATGTATGTGGAATATGTAGAATGTAAAACATCTTTTCACTTCCTCTGATGGAAATTAGCTACATTCATTCAAATCTGTATGGAGCAATTCAACACCACTAGGGGGCAGAGAGCCATCTAGGTAAATTCAGAAAAAATGGTCTGACATATTAGTGGTTGTAAATGCTAATTTGTTAAAGCTATGTGGCAAAAATGGCATATTTTCAGGAACCCTAATAGAGTCTTATTTCTCATCATCTTACAAATGTAAACATGTACTTCCATTTTAGGCCCTTCCATTTGGTTTGGTCCAAATAGGAAGGGCCTTTAGCCTGTTAGGTCCAAGCTAGGTCTAGGTCTGCTCTTCCATGCCAGGCAGTTGGTGAACAGTGTGGCTACCTGTGGTTTTGTATGTGCGGTTGATGACAGCAGTGAGACTCAACTGTACAGAAACCAAAACGATTATCCAATAACTGCGTAGAGCTGCAAAGACAGGTAACTGTGTTCAGCTTTCAGTGTTATATCAGCTTCATTTTATAGTTGTCCATCTTATTCTGTATATGCAGACAGATGTGGTCCTGCTTAAAACAATTCCACCATTTACATGGGCAAGACAAACCAAAATGTGAGTGCCTACACCCAATGTGTGTGTAGACAAGATATAGTGTGTAGACAAAGATATTGCTGAAACTGCTGCTATGTTCCATGCTGCTTTGCTATCTGGGCTGTGTAGACATTGTGTTCATATCACAATTATTACCTAATGCAAATTATAATTATTATTATATTAAATTATGTAATTTTCTTAAGTGGTAAAACTGTTTGAGATCACTGTGCGCCCAATTTATTTTTAAATACAGGCTGAACGCTCAAATCTATGTTTCGAATGCTTTTTCGTAAAACTATATTTAACACAGCAATATTACAATTTTGTGGATATTAAAAGAGGCTGATTAGATGTATAAAAAAAGATGTATAAAACTATGCACAACACACCCTGCTGAGCTCCACTTACTTTTAAGCCATATCTTTTGTTTTTCCTTCTGTTGCTGCTTTCAGTTCCATGTATATTACACTGCCACACTCAACACTTAATTGTGAAGGGTTTCAAGGGTTTGCTTATTCACACCCCTACTCCCAACGTGGTTTGGATATTAACAGAGTGTGGCTGAGTGGGTTTGCTTGTGAAGACAGAGAGCCTGAAAGCACAAGGCTTTATTAGGAGAGGCTGCAAGTGAGACACAGTGTTGTTACTTTGTTAGTCGATGGCAAACAACCTCAAACAAAACCAGGATTCTCCTTAATGCCCATTATGAACAGGAAATGCATTAGTGTCAGTTCATGATGTTCAATTAATGTAAATATTCAATGTAGTACTGAAGGATCTAATGGGCTCCTTGATCCTTTACCTACCAATGAATGTTTAGCACGACTCCAGGCCTGATAATAAAATTGATCATGATTAATATCAAAAAATACATTAATAATAATGAAGGTGCTGATGATGTAATAAAAAGGCTTTACATCAGAACAAATGTAGTAATTAGTCGACATCGCAGAAAAAATATTCTTGCAATCAGGCAGAGGAATGTGCATTTGTTGAAAATGCCATTCAGATGAAGGTGGATGTTATCAGAGATTCAGAGTTACCCTTGTATTGAGCTATAATGAGATTTTACACATCGGAACTAAAATAGATTCATGACTACATGGACTGGACAGAGTAAACCAGCTGGTTTAGTCTGTCAACCTGACCCACAGTCTCCACTGAGTCTCTGAGGTGGTCAATCCAGACAAAAATAACTGACTGACTGACTGACTGACTGACTGACTGACTGACTGGTGTGGGGGGGGCACTGTTCCACCAAAACATCTACAATATGTTCATCTGTTCATCTATGGATGATGCCATTCATTACACCATGCTTTGTTTAAGAGGGTCCTGCAAATTTAAAAGCTGTTGTCTTTTTTTTACCCCTTTTTCTTCACCATCTCTGTATATCTTTGTCTGCTCTTACACAGGAGAGTATTTTAGCAAGCATGGCTTTGTCTCTGAACCTTTAATATACAGCCTGGGTGCTCTGAGCTCTCCACTGTGTGTGTGTGTGTGCCTGTGTGTTTTCTGTTGGAGTCCTCTGTCTTCTGCCAAAGACATTCAGGCCAGCTGAGTTCATTCAATTCATTAGCTCCCTACT
Organism: Selene dorsalis; assembly: GCA_900303245.1. Lineage (NCBI taxonomy): Eukaryota > Metazoa > Chordata > Actinopteri > Carangiformes > Carangidae > Selene > Selene dorsalis. The sequence continues at coordinate 28,909 of OMNW01001570.1, read as the reverse complement.
GATGTACCCTACTAAAACAAGCACAAGCGGTGCATGTTGTTTACTATGTGACAATAGACAATAGACTCAATAAACAACCTGATGCAGCAAATAATCACTTTATCGTTGAAATGTTGTGTCTTAGTCCACACCTTGTGAATTGGTGATCACAACTGGAAGGAGTTGGGTAACTTCCTGCTTTCATTTTGTTCTCAGTGTTGCCAACCTAATGATTTGGTTGGTAGATTCAGCAATTTTTTAGACACATTTAGTGAGTTTTATGGCAGACTGTCATCAGGCCTGCGTCACGGCCAATAGGCACCTTCCACTGTTTTCTGCTTTGCTCATTGAGAGGCGTAGACGCAGAACAACTCATTTAATCCACATGGCAGATTATAAACATAAATGAGTGTTGTCTGACAATCTATCTACAGAACTATCTACAATGTAGATAAGAACAGCTTTAATCGTAATATGACCATATTAAAAAATAAAAATAAAAACTGTATACATGAGTACAGAGAGTCGGGGAGAAGCCTAATGTGAAGCATTTCACATGTTTACTGTTACATTTGCTGATTTTGCAAATTAGCACCAAACCCAAACTTGGTATTTAGTCATAACCCAAACTATGGGATGATCATCCAAGAAGCAAAGTGTTTACAGCATCCTTAGGTCCGTAGCAGTTGAGGAATTACTAAACTTCTGAACGTTTGAAGAAATAAAAATACTACAAGAGAGTTCTTTTTAATATTATCTCCTTCTCCCTTTTCATCTCCCCACCATTTCCCTAAATAAATTTGTACAAACCACCCAATCCTGAAACCCAAACAATGTGGTTCAACATTCTACAGTGGGCACAGGCAATATAGTGGGGACATTCACTGCTGTGTTTCTCTTCTTGCTCTATGTCTACAAAATATCCCTCATCTTTGTGTGAGTTTGTAACACTGAGTCTGGCAAAGCACTGAGTATGTGGCACAGAGAGCATCTTAATCTTCTACATTTTTCCCTAACCCAAACTCTGGGGTCTTGTTAGACAGCCAATTTCTCATCATTGTGGGGTCCTCGGCATCTTCACCACAAGAGTCTCCTTCACCCACTGTCACACATGGAATTATACTGAATTTTGTTGGTGCAGTTCAACAGCAGTGGTGCTGGCAGACAGGCATTTTAGTGAAGTGGACAGAGAGAAGAAAGGATACTCCTGGCAACACAGTGCCACTGTATGAAATGCAAGTCAGGTCTAGCCAGTGCCGTGCTCTGGCAGAGGACATCTCACCTAATAAAGTTCTAAGAAAGGAGGATGAGAGACAGAGAAGCAGAGAAAAAAAAGAAAAGAGCATGAGGCCAAGGGAGAGCCAGGAAACAACCAACAGACCAGAACATGCAAAGTAAGTAGAGCTGAGGGCCCGGAGTGAAAGAAAGAGACAGGGGGGAGTGAGTAAGTGAGGAGGTTGGGGCTAATCAGGGCTTTTTCTGCATTTCAAATCATACCTCTGTGGCGAAATTTAATGATTTTTATTGATAATTTATTTCAGTTTTTAGTGGATCTATTTTTCATTTTCCCTGCAGTTGACTTTCAGGTAATCGCAAAAAGCTATACTTTCTGTCAAACTTTTCCGACAACTTTTCAATAACAGAACTGAAAGATAAGCCAGTCACATTGGTGATTGTATTAAGCGTTATCTAGTTATTAGCACCATCAGAGAGCAAACATACTTAGTGCAATGTTCTCTATCTGGTCCATGCTGATGTGGACTACATAGTTTATACTGATTGTGCATGTTTGTGTGTGTGTGAGTGTTTGAGCACATTTCTGCATAGAGTGTGCAAACAGAGGAACAGATAAGCAGGCAATTCAGTGAGAGTGGGTCTGGGACTAATTGGCCGGTAATGAAACCACTGGCTTAATTACTCACACAGATATTTAGCTTGTCTGAAGTAGAAATCAGGGTTGGAAAGATCCGTACAAGGTCAGAGATGTACTGTGGCTACACTGCAATGAGCCCATCATTTATAATCTATCTATCTATCTATCTATCTATCTATCTATCTATCTATCTATCTATCTATCTATCTATCTATCTATCTATCTATCTATCTATCTATCTATCTATCTATCTATCTATCTATCTATCCGTCCGTCCGTCCGTCCGTCCGTCTGTCAAATCATGAATACTACAACTTTGTTTTTAAAAGTCCTTCAGTAAGGAGAAGTGTACTGAATTTTCTTATTGATTCATGTGATCAGTCCATCAGCAGAAGCCGTGACTTCTTGATCCAATGGATTTCCAGTCTCTACCTACAGCTTTTCTCCATTGGTTTGGCTCATTTCTTGAAACAGAAATTACATTCTCAAAACTCTAAGATCATTTGGCAAAACAGTCTTACAGTTCAGCAAACACTGGAACTCACTTGCAAAAGCTCATATCTCTCCCAAAAAGTTCACTCATGTGTCAAAACTAAATTCCTTTCTCATATAAATAGTCAGTGCCCCCAAAATGCATCGTCCTTTGGCATTGTGTGAGCACTGCAAGTCAAAATGTTTAGATGTTTTGTCACTATGGCAGAGGACCATTGAAATATCCTTCATGTCCACCTCTCAGTCTTAGCCCAGTCCCTCATTGACAGTGGTTACCGTACTAGTTTTTTTTTTTGTTGTCTATATAGCTAACAGAATACAATTGTGTATAAAACTGAAAAGAAAAAAGAAAAGAAAAGGATTTTATGGTAAGAGCAGCCTCCAAGGTTTGACATCACACTCATACTGCCAAGAAAATTGTAACACAGTAACAGACTATTGTGCATGTGATGACTCATACAGTGACATGATGCTGACGTGTACTGGAGAGAACAACCATAGTCTGAGAATCAACAATCACTTTACATCAACAAGATCTATTCACTTGGAAATTGTGCTAACTGTAGGCTACCTGTACTTAATCATTTGCAAAGATGTACTGAGACATTTGCAATTTGATGAAATTAATGAGAAACTCAATTCTGTTGTGAACAATTGCCAAGTGGTTTGGAGGTTTGTCCATGTTATTTTGAGAATGTAATTTCTGTTTCAAGAAATGAGCCAAACCAATAGAGAAAAACTGTAAAAAGAGCACAACAGGACAACGACTGACTGTAAATCAATAAGATTTATTAACTAGACTACTAAGTACGGTGTAAATGTCATGTCTAATAACCATCAAAATGACAGTTATAATGAACTGCACAATCATTTGGCAATGGTGGTGGAGAATGTTATGATTACTTACAATAAGGCTATAAGGCTAATGATTACAATGTCGGTGAATGAGATTTGATGATTAAATATTGTCATATTTCCACATCAATCCAGTCACATGAGAAAAATGTTGAGACTGGGCTTACCCTGTAACTAAAGACCCTTGGCTGGAATTCAAGTAGCTGACATTGTGGTCAGTGATCTTCCACAGCAAACTTTGGGTGGGAGACCTGGAGGCATTATCCGTTACAGCGGAAAAGGATGCCGCCCAGTGTCTGAGTGGTTTGAGCTTTGGTGGAGTGTCTTTCTCTGGCACTCCTGATGACGGTATAAATTTCTCTGCAGGCAGTTGTGGGTAAATCATTTTATCTGCCTGCATCTTTGTTGGGTTGATGCAAATTAAACCCTAATGCTTTGGCTTTGACTATATATCTTTAGCAGGAGTTATAATTCTAAACAGCTTCCTAACACAGGTGGAAACAAAATGGGTGGACAGATCAAAATACTTAGTAGTTGGTTTTATGGCCAAAACAAGGAGCTGTGGGTAAACCCAGTGGTTTTCTTGGCCTATATTTACCAGAGAAAATGGCATTATGTGAAACGATGAGCATAAAGGCCCCTGTGGGAATTTATGTGCTTCATAGCCTCTCTACCAACCTGTCTGGCTGTTTCACCCATTTATATTAGACACACACAAACACATACTTAAATTTTCTCGACATTTAATCTAACTTTAAGCATTCATAGGTACTTACCTGACCCTGACCCTGACCATAACCCTAACCTTAAAACATGTCTACAAACCATGTTACACCTTAAAACTTAAGTGATTCACTCTACAGAGACTTGCTATATGTTCCCATGAGGTAAACATAGCCCCCACAAGATGAGTTGGACTAACCTGGATTTGTAAATGTGCCACGCATCAGAACAGCTCAGAATGTTTATCTAAAGTCTAAGAGCTTTTTTCTTTTTTCTTTTAATTTTGGTCATTGGTACTGGTAAAGTAATTATAGTAGGTGGTATTCATTCAGATAGAGATAAAGATATAGCCTTAGCACTGTGTTAATCTCAGACGCAGTTTAAATTAACCCACTCACTACTTTAACCGCACCCTTATTGTTCTGGCACTTGACAACAAAACTGAACATTAGAAGTCTTCGGGCAGCTGTGGCTCAGATGGAAGAGTAGGTCATCCAGTAATCAGAGGATCAAAGTATCCTTGGACAGGATACTGAACACCTTATTGGCCCCGGTGTGCCACTGTTGTGTGTGGTAAAGCAGCACTTTCGCTTTGCTTTTAATGGTCATTAAAATTAGAAAAGTGCTATAAAATGCAGTTATCCACAGAATCTTCTTTCATTACACCACTTTTAATCACATTTGTATTCCTACAAATGAGTAACATGCCGTTAGGGAAAAATGTCTTCGCTGCACATCTCTCTCATAGCGGCTAAATTTAAGGAAGTGATTTCATCAGGACTTAATTCAATGCCGGGTCCCAATATAACAAAGGACAGCTACGCTCACATTGATCATCTTGTTGATAGTGCTGCAGACTCAGTGTGAATGATACCCAATTGTATTGCCTCTATAAGATAAGGAGGATAAAAAGTTAATTGTACCAGTGTTAAATGGAGGCCAAATCCCAAACCTGCACATTAAGAGCAAGCATCTCAGTACTTGGTAGGATGGTGCTTCACCAAACTGGAAGAATCTTGCTTAGTCTGGAAAGATAGTTCTCAAAGGAAAGTCTCGAAACAACCCCACATTTTTCAGCAGCCAGACTGATAATGAGTTAAAACTATATGGATCCATGTATTCCTACAGCTATCTGCAGTAATGGCTTGATGAGGTTCTTTAGGGACATATTCATCACCTCAGTCGCACGAATTTATATATATGATATACATTTAGACACTTTTTCTTGCATTAACCTTTGTGGTCAACTTGTCATTTCCCCATTTCCCCCTTACTTAACCTTTTTTTAATTTATTTTACTAGATATGATGCTGTTATTAACCATCACAACATTTGCCAAGTGTTTCATGAAGAAGTGTTCGTAAATGAAGAGTGGTCTACCTGCTATGAAAAGTTCTTTGAGAATGTTTTCATTATGATTTGGCATTTAACAAAGAAAAACTGACTTGACCTGGCTTTATCAAGGTCTAACCTATTTAAAAGAGTTTTGGACTTTTTATTTTTATTTTTTAGAAGTTTTAAGATGTCTGACACAGACTGCAGCACTCACTTTAAATTATTATTCCTCTCAGATTAACCTGGCATAACAATGAACTAAAAGTAAAATGGACAGGTATTGTCTTGTCAAGCCAAATGTGTTACAAGCTGCTTCCTGTATGAGAGCAGTTTTTGTCTCTGTTTTTCTGAGTCAGAGAGTTCCTGCTTGACCTTGCCTATGCGGCACAGACTAATCGATGACTGTGAGTATTACAGCAATGTGAATCACTTTCATTCCCTCTAGATGCCAAGAAACATCAGTATTCATAAGTAGAGGTCATATTCCTTAGTATTTTGTAATCCCAAATAAAATTGTGCTATTATCTTGCTCATCCTTGTTCTTTTACCTTCGTCTTCCTTAATATATCATTCAACAATTTCAGAGGCACATAATAAAGTCTAATATATGGTCTTATGGAACAGTTCAGTGGGTGTTGAAGGTCCTACCAGATGACACAAACTGTAACCTCACAGCGACACCAAGGAAAATATTAGGATGCATCTGGGAACGAATGTATGTAGATAGTTTTGTGCCATCAAAAATCCACCTTTACAGAATTTCATGGAAATTCATGGAAAGAAAGAAAAAAATTCACACTTTAAACCTTGGTGCAACATCACTTACATCACTTTATCTCAAAGCTCAAGGCTTTCAAAGGTCAGGAAACTGCTGCTTAAACTAAGACCAGCCACTATCCATACTCAGACAACTCACCCTGTGCTCATTGTAAGTATATCATATATATTTATACAGAAACTGGTGTTAAATGTTAAATGTCCTGACGGTGTGAAGTTAGAAGATTTTCTCTTAAAACACCTCAGGTCATGATGGAAAGTCACCATGGAAAGTCACCTTATATGGTTTGTAGGTTTCTTATCCTCATTAAGCCTTATTAAGATATGAACTGTTGGACAACCAGGATTATATTACTTATGTTCAGTCGTTGAATTGAATGAAATTGTAAGGGCAAAAGCTATATTTAACTGTCATGAATACTGCCAATAAACACTGGCAGAATTAACTTAACAGTTTGTTTAGAACAACACAATCAATTGCTGTTGTCAAACTGAAGCAGAAAACTTGTCTTTTCAAGGAGAAACTCGAATGTCCTCTACACTGAATTATATGTCCTCTATCCAACTCACTGTAATTGCTCTCAGAAAATCCCTATACGATAGACTATCTCCTCACTGAGACATCCAAGGTCATAAACCTGCACAGTGTTCTCACCTCTTCCAATGATAAATATGGTATAAATTATAAATAAACTCTACATGTCTTTCTTTCCAAATGATTTTTCTATACAATTTAACTGCAATTGCAAATGCATTTTCGTAGGAAACGTAGTCTAACACAAGGTTGATGTGGTGGACAGAGGGACAGACCAGATTTAGGAAACAACATCACTTGATTAAATGTATAGCACATGTTAAGATTAGTGTAGGAAGTCACTGTTAAAGGAGACATATTATGCTGTTACATAATTTAGAACATCCTTACAGTGTTATAATGTCATATGTCCATGCTGAACCTCTGCAAAGTTGCACAACATGAGCTACAGGGGTCCTGCTGTAATCCACCAACGAGATTTCACATGGTTTCCAGTCTCTCTGTACGCTCAGTAACAACATCTCCGCGAGATTTGCCCAAAACCTGACGTCAGGTTTTACCGTCCAATTAGGACGAATGCCCAAACTGCAAGGAATCTGCCCAAAACATGCCCACAACGCCCACCCTAACCACCATCTATACTACTATACCTTCCCCAAAGAAGATGACAACCGTAGACTCTTTCTTTTTTTCACTCTCATCAGGGCAATGTCTATGCTGGTCTACTGTGATCTATGCAGTCTGTGTGCTTCCAGATTTTTGTCTGCATTTCTATGGAGGTATCTATGAGCTAAAGGACAATTTCAAATGTTTATCTCAAATTTGATCTTAATCTGTATTTACATATATATCTCTTATTATATGGAATATAGTATGGAAGCAAACACAGTCATGACACAGATGTGTGAAAGGAAGATACAGGAGATGTGACCTTTGTTGGATATTCTGGTCGTTGGGAGTCCTTTATAGTAAATCGTTCTCTTGAGACCTTAAAATATTTATCTGAACAATTCAACATTTTACCTTCAGATTTCTGCCCATGGAGGAAGCATTTAAAGAAGCCACAGAAGAGCGGCATTTGATGAATAATGCAAAGAGGACAGTCATAAGGATGTAGAGTTTTCCCCCCCTTTCATACTCAGTGTGTCTAGAATAAAACTCATAAGATCTCTGGTGGCAGAATATCAAACAAATGGAATTCACTCTTCAGGCATCAGAGAACGTTTTCTCTGTAAGTTTGTCACTCCTTTGAGAGCTATGCACACGTTGAGGTGTGTGTTTAACACAAACCTCTCATCCATGAGATGCATTGACTTTCTCTTGAGAAAAGAAAGGATGAAAGTAGGAGACAGAGGAAGGAAGAGAAGATCTGAGATGTAGTGCTGTATGTGCACACCTTGACATGTGAGCACTTAATCAGATTCTTTCCTCTAAATCCCATGTTTGTATGAACTCGTGTTGAGAAGCAAAGTCTTTTTGGTTCGTAAATTCTCAAATATGGAGACGATTCACAAGCCATCTAGATATTTTCATCTGATGTATTGTACAGCCATAAACAATCTTCATCATTTTAGGTTTGAATATTTTACCTTCTAAGAAGTAGTGGGAAGGGATAAATACTGTATGACATGCTGTCATTAGCATGGAAAAGATGTTTCTTTTTGACTGTTGATTTGAAGGACCTTTAGGGATTTCATTGAGGTCTCTTGAGATATTATGGGTCTTGACTCAATGTTACATTTCAACAGCTACTTTGCATACTATATTTCTCTATACTGGACAATATTTATAATAATGCAATTATACACAAGCAACAAGACAATACAAATAATAATAACAAAGCCTTGACACTTGTTCTTCTGAATGGATCATGCTTGTATAGGTCAGATTTGACACTTTGAATCTCACTTAATAAAACACTACTTGTGTTTTTCAATACCATCACAAAAAGCTGAATGCTGGACTGTATATCTGTTATGTTGTATCACATGGCCATGGTCAAGCTTTGGTTTGGTGTAAGAACAAAAACGGCAGAAGACTGTGGTCTAAATGGAGAAAAAAAAATTCTTACATTAAAAGATCAATTGTGGTTACACTACAAAATACTGGAAATGTTATTGATCCATCCCCCCACTCCTGTGACCTTTTATGTGCATGGGATTTCTCAGTCTATAATAATTATAAGGCTATCTGACTGTCTTGCTAATGTCATGCACTTAAGCGCAAACAAACAGTATGTCAGTTTGTTGCACTTGCTAAAATGATTGATGGGTCTTCCCTCATGGGAGGACAATCTCTGTATATAATATTTACAGAGATTTGGTTCATTCACAGAAACAGGAACTCAAGAAGTTGCTTAGTGTAAAGCCTTAACTGGGATATGCTGGGTCTACTTTGTCGACACAAATGTTCATTGATTCTAGGGGAGCATCCTGACGTCATGGGATTTCTCTGGAGCAAAGCTCGATACTATCAATATGAACCCAGGCGTGGCAGCAAAGCCCTTCTCTCCTCTTCATACAAGTGCGAGATGGCTGGAGTAACAGGCTCAGTGAGAAATCCCTCCTCCCCAGTGTCACAAACAGCAAATGAAGGAGAACAGTGCAGCTCTGGACCATTCAGCAGACACCCATCCACCCAGCGCTCCACTAAGAGGCAGGTCAGAGCAGAAAGCACACGTTAATTAGTCTTCTATCTGTACATCTCGGCTCTGCTTAAAGAAGAGAGAGAAATGGAGATGAGAGAGAGTGAAGAGGGAAGAGGAGCACATCTGTCACATCTGATACTGTGTATTTAAGATGGCACCTGTTTCACACTCTCAGCATCGTTACATTAACTTTGTCTAATGAGGAAAATATACACGACAAAACAATCAGACTTAAGTGGAAAATGATGATGGAGTGGGCAAATTGCTTGTTTTATCTTTGTTTGCATTTCTTTTCCGATTGCCATAGTCTATTTATTTCTATATTCCATTTATGAGAGTGAACAGTCATGTCTCAGATGGACCTTGAATGTTATTCTGAAAGGAGGAAGCACTCTCACCAGAGGTCAAAGGTCCAACCTACAGCAAATGACTTGAGCAAAAATAGCTGAAAACCACAACAATGTGACACCTATCGCTTCCTCCAGCTCTACAGACTGAAGAAAGCAAGCTAAACAGGAACAGTCAGCCACAAGAAGGTCAAAAGCAGACACATTTTTTAGACCTGGAGAGCATTATTGTCCCATATCTATTTTTGTTGTGGAAGAACAGAAATGGGAGACAGTGAGATAACAAAAGGCTGTGCGAAAAAATGATAGAAAAGGGGAGAAACAGAAAAGCAAATTGCAAAGCACACATAGTGGCAGTGATAATGTCAGTGCAATTGAGAAGATAATCACACGCCCTTGGAGTGTAAATGAGTTCTGATTACTGCATTTGTTGTGACGGGATGACATTGTGGTGACATCCTGGGCTGAGGTGTTAAAAGATGGGAGAAATCTATTTGTGGGAGTTCATTACACTTTTACACACATCTCACAAATTAGGCATGCATGAGCTGGCAGCCTTGGCAGTGAAGTCATTAGCAAGCAAGTGCGAAAATTTGTTTGGTAATTTATCAGTTCCGAAGAATTCTCATTCATTGCCGGGCTCCTTGCATCTACCACATGCGCTATCTATCAACTCCACATGGGGGTCGGAGCAAGACAAAAGACACACAAAACTGTTACAGAAATTGTTCACCTAAAAATCAATCACACTATCTTGCCATAAACAAAACACCAGAAGCGTTCATAAGAACAGACAAACATGAAGTGACCTGCCTTTATTCAAATAGAGGAGGATAATCAGACCCACAGCATAATTTCTATTATATTTTGATTATATGTATTCAACGCCATTCATGTTTTATTTGTTAAGTAGTGCAAACATGTTGGTATATTAGTCATATATAATGAGTGATAAAGCGTAGTAATTATTATCTTTAAGCACCTGCAATTACCCCCCTGCTGTTGTGATGTATTTTCTAGTAAGAAGGTCACGCCAGGCAGCATCTCAGCCAGTCTCAGGAGACCTGACTTGAAACAAATTGTCAGCAGTGCGTAAATCTGTAGCTAAACCTATTATGTCTCTGTAGCTAAATGTGACTTGACATGAATGTTTTCTTTTCGCTTTGCACAGCTTACTATTATATTTTGTTGTGTGTGAGCAAACGTCGGGGCGGCATCGCTTCTCGTTACAAACCTTTGACATGTGGGCCTTGATAGCTCACTTGGTAGATCGTGCAAAACAAAGCACAGTTTCAAGACTGGCTGGACTTTTCTTATAGGTTGATTTTCTAATACAGTAGTGTTTCTATCATTATTTCATTCCAGATTGCTTATTTTATTTTAGTTTTGTTTTATTATTGTACCATTGAGAAGCCTATCTGAGTTTGTGTATCTGCTTATGGAGAGATATTATTTGTTGTATAGGTGAATACAGACAAGGCATACTTTATATATTTGAGGCATCTTTGTGTAAATTTCAAGTATCAGTCAAGTCTTTAAATCTCGAGCTGGAGCTGCCCTCTCTTTTGGAAATCAAAATATGGTCACCCTATGCTACATTATGCTGCTTGTTTAATCCATACAAAAATGTATAAGTGTAAAAACCACCCAGTGAGGTTTTGAGTTTTGTGACAATGGAGACTCCAAGAAGTTACTGTTCAGCCAAGGTCATAGCTCTGTATACATAACCTCCTGAAAAAAGAAATCAAGGAAATGTGTGAAACATGACTAAATTAATTACTGAGCTATGTTAGGGAAGTAAATGAACTTTGGAGGAACAGGTACAGAAAGTGGATTTTGCCTCTTTACCTCTGAACAAAACCTTTCTACCTCTTTCCTGTCTTTATGCAATTTTTTTTTTAGCTAACTGGGTGCTGGCTTTAGCTGCATATTTAGTTTCATAACCCTTCACTGACTACATCTTTTATAACAAAAGTTCAAGAGCTTCTGCAACAAAGAAACCATACTACATTTTTTTGGTTTCATTAATGTTTATTTATTCCTTTCAGAGTCAAATTTCAAATATATTTTTCCTCTAAAATACTTCAGTACATGACAGAGATATACAACACCCAGCACTGGTTGCTACCCTTCTCCTCCTTCTTCCCATTAAAGGTGCATTTCACATCTTTTGTTCCAAAGTGGATGAATACATTGACTGCTGTACTCTGTAAAACCTCACAGTCCACGCTTGTATTGTTGCTGTGATCGATGCGCTCTTTTCCAAAACTTACTTGATGTAAAGACAATGTTTGTCACAGTGAGTCACAATAGTCAGGTGAGTCCTAAAAGGTAATTTATAAGGTTTGAAGGCTTATCGCTCGCTGCTGCTTGGTGAAACAATTTGATGTCACATGGCACAGTACAGACATCAAATTGTGTTGGTAAAATGTAAAAAAGTCCACTGTGACTCTGGGATTCAGTCGAACTTGCAAAATATGGATCAACCAGGTGCGGTCTTTTGAGATAGCATCATCAGTCAAACATCAAATAAAATCAATGCCTTCCTAAACCAGACCAACACTGTTTCGAACTTTCTTTTAGGACATCAGGGCAAGGATCACAGCGTTTTGTGGAAAAGGTCATGATGGTCTAAACCAAGGCTGTAATACCACAATAAAGTAACACTTCATGACCTGTGAGTGCTACCTGCACAAACACTGATTGTTTCGCATTATCTCGTGTCCAACAAAACGAATAAAAAAACTTCTGAACAGGTGTCTCACTGTACGTACTGTTCCCAGGCTAAATGCTCAATCTATTGCCTCGAACTTGCTCAGTATATTGGCAGCTTCTACTGTTAAGCAGGGGACAGAGGCTGAGTGTGTTCAAACAGTCTCTTACAGGTCGATTCTAATCAACACAGGACACATGGTATACAGTAGGTGAAAGATTAACAGTCACTTTGTCATGCCAGTTGTTATTTACCTGCATGGTGGCAGACATCTGTAAGTGTGTTTGTGTATGTACTGTGTGTTTGCATGTGTGCAGCTCTACAGGGGCTCAGTAAACACATGAAGAGAAAGTAGAAACAGCCAGTGGAGACATGTGTGACATAAATAACATTATATATTTTTTCTGTAGATCACACTGAGTCACAGAGCTTCACACTTTCACCTGTGCTAGAAAGGTGCAACTCAGATAGATTTCAAATGAAATATTATAGAGCAGATTGGTTTTCAGATTGTAAGTAGATTAACTGTGTTACCTGCCTGATAAGACAAAATGAAACTAATTTATATGGTAAACATTTACTTAGTTTTCTTGTCTTTGGTTTGCCTTTATCAACATCATTTAAAATTGGACATGAAGTCTCTTATGTTAAATCTAGAGGGACCTTCCATCTACTGGGCATATAGTCTAAAAGGTTTTCGCTTTTGGACAACCCATTACATTCTTATTCTCTTCACATTTCTCAGTCATCTAATAAGGCCATTATGTTTGCTGGTTAAAAACTAAAGAACTGTACAGGTATCGGGTTCTCTTTTAAGTAGACGTTTGATTCTATTTATAGGTTTCAGATTCATTACATGTCTGGTCCTAAAAGTTAAGTCCTTCACATTTCTGAATTAATATTCTAACCGGCAGTTGTGCTACAAATCCTGACTGTGCTTAACTGGAGCACTGTGTGATGATCAGAATGTGAAAGATGTGTCTTTGCTACCAAAACATGTCATCTAAGACAGATTTTGTTTTAAAGCTGATACAGTTTATTTTATTTTGTTTTATTTCAGTGCTTCTGCAAATGTCAATTTATTAGCCGATGTTGATAAACAAAGCATATGGTATATTTTCCACGGAAATAATGAACATCACTTGAATTATCAGTGAAGATTTCAGCATGTACTTTTATTCTGGAAGATATATGCAAACCTCACTTTGGGCCTTCTGTAGTTATGGCATGATCATTATTAAACTGGTTTGTTTTACCATTATTAAAAAAATTATGAAAGTTGCTTGATTTACATTCTGTTGAAAACAAAGCTTCCTATTAACATGGTTATTTAAATAGAAATCAAGTGCTTCTTATGAGAGTCAAGGTCGACTGGGATGTGCCAGTATGGAAGTGTTACTCATGTTGGGTTAAAAAAAAAAAAAGGTCCTCAATCATACAGGAGTAGATGGATACAATTACAGTAACTTTCTTATGCTGCCATAAAAGTAATAGTAAAAATTAAATAATAAAAGTAATAGAAAAGCTGAGTAATGATTTGTACAAATATGTATTTGCAAGTGTGTGTGTTACAATTTGATGTTCTGCTCTCAGGTGGGCACAATAATACTTGTGTTGTCATCAACACAACCACAGCGACTGTGCTTGTGTGCATCAGTTTTGGAAACAGAACAAAGGTTACAGGCAATATATATCTAAAGATTTCCTCATTATTGTGTCTGTTCATTTGCAGCTGTCACATATCCAAATGCAATGACAACAATGGTTTTGTCCCCATTACTACATTGAAATATGAGGCAATATGATGCATGGTTTGACAGTAAGCATGATGAAATGTCATGCACATCAATGCTTAATAATATCTCTAAATGCCTTTAGTATGGGTAACATACTAACCTACAGTGTGCTGCTCTATAGTGCTGGATAATGTTATGATACTGTACAACTTAAGCTTGTATACATACCGCATATAGGCCATTCCCTTTGCCATATGAGTGGGTGGAATAAATGCTTAAAACAAACACTTTGCTGTGGGGTGTTTAAGGAAAGTGACAGGAACATTTTGAAAAGACTGTAAAAGTTGAAAATGTTAAGCTTAACCTTAGAGTACTACGTACGATGAGGAAGATACATTTACAGGAAAACATGTCACTCTGACTCTTGACTAAAATTGTCTGCATCAGTCAGGTATAACCTGCCACCAGGTGCCTCATCAGGCCAACACAGAGACATGATAACGTACAGAAACCATTTCTGCAGTTATTTGTTTACAGTAGGTTTCCAAGGGATTCCTTTGTTTTTATGATACACTACTGTCTCTGGCGTTTCAGTAAGGTTTGTCCAAAGTGTCTTTTACATATTTGTGGGGTACTGAATGCTGGCAATGATATTGTATGATGTTCTACACATACAGTGACCATCAGTGCCAGCTTTACATGGATATGAACTCCCACACCACACTTGGCAAATCAAATAGGGACATCGTTTCTGCATTGTTATATCCTATTTATGAGTGTACACTTAGTAATACAATCTGAATGGACCAGGTTAAAGAAAACAAAAACGGACAAACAAAAAGACAAGCACAGCGATTAACACAATATGACACGATAGATGAAAGTACATGAGGTGTTGAGATGACAGATTCACACGAAATGCACGTGGTAATGTTCAGCAACACAGTCACAAGTGTGACTTGTGAATGTGTCTTGATAAAAGTTGAAGCTTGATGCAGACACACTATTTCCTGAATGATGACAATGGCCTCATTCATAATTACACTGATAATTATGAATCAGAGCTGAAGAACAATTTGAGAAGTAGCTAGAATCATGTAGCTTATAGCAGACTGAACTGTGATCATAATGCAATTAGAAACTATTGTATACAGATCTATAGATATGAGTATTGCTTAACTTTAACAATCATATCTATCTGATTATGAAAATTGTTTACACTACAGACATTCAACATTAATTAAACAATGACAGAGAATCTGAGAAGCAATCCACACTGCACACCAGCCAGACACTGACAGTCTTCTCCAGATTTTGCTTATTAGTACATGAGAAATTCTTACATGACATTCAATAACCTGTGGAGAAAGAATCACTCTCATTATATTTTCAACCGAACTCCAGGCTATTTTCTGCCTCCTGTAAAACACCACTTTTCATATTTCCTCATCAGAGACATGTCCAGCTACTTTGTTTTGGTTGATGACTCCAGACATCCAGAGTCATGATGTCTAGTGACGGGAAGATTATGAAAAGGGAGCAGAATTATGAAAATTGCATCTATGATCCCTCGTCTTTCCCTTCTTTGTCACTCCCAGATAAGACATGCATTTGAGGCAGAGGGTGAGCTGAGAGCCAGACTGTGATGTTGGCAAGAACTGAGTGTGTGTGTGTGTGTGTGTTAAGTACTGTACTTTTGTGCGAAAAGATGTTGAGGTTTTTTTTTATCCAGGTGGCTTGGGTCATCCTCTCATTTCCCTCCACATGCTCAATTTGGGCTCTGGACCACAAATCATCCTCTCTTCCTCTCATAAATATTAATGTAATACTTTATTATCCATTGCCTTTGACCCTTATAATGCCAAAAACAAAACAACAAAGCAAAATATCAAAAACATTGAGTAGGTCTGACAAACTGCAACATCACATAATAAGTAGAATAAAACCCAAAGGAACAGCAGAGGTTGTATAAACGTTGTGCTTCTTTAATTTCACTTTGTAAAGTCCTCCACTGTCCTCGTTGTGTTTTAGTTTAAACTTCTGTTATATTTAATATATATATATAGATAAATGTACACGTATAATCCGCACTGAGGTCCGTCCCTTGTGACAATCAGAGGGCAAGCAGAGGCTACCAGGAGCACCCTTCCTTTTCCCGCCTGTTTCTGATTTGTCCTTTCCTCACCATTCATTTGCTTATTCATTCATTCACCGAGCAGTTTTTTGCCATCTGTCTCTCTGTCATTCAGTAGCTCCCATTGTCCCAAAGGTTGGGACAGAAGAGAGATAGTTTCTGTAAAAATAATAAAAAAAAAAGATTTTCCCCACTTTCTCTCCTTTGCTTTCTTCCTGGAATCCCTGTTCCCTCATTTTATTCCCTCAGGTCCTTTGTCATCTTTGGTAGAGTGTCTGACACTTTGGTGTGTCTTGGGAATCGGGTGGAGGGGCCGTCAAGGACTGCGATTTGAGGGAGTGGAGGCACATGAGAGGGTGCGGGTATAGACGAAGAGGGTTGACGAAGTAGAGGAAAAGGTGACAAAGTGACAGGCTGGCATGGACAAAGTGTGGAATAAGATCAATATAGTGTTAAGTTCAACTGTTGTAGATCATTAAGTATGTTCGCCTTAAATATGGTGCGAGCGTCAGGTGGCTATATTTAATGCCTGGTGAGGAGGTCAAAGAAAGTGGTGAAACTAGACAAAGGATTTATGTTGCCATCTATCTAAGCAAGAAGTTTGAAATGGATGCATGGAGGATAGAAAGATGACAAGTGGAGACAGGAAAGTGGAGGAAAGAACAAGGGGAAGGGTAGAGAGAGAAGTAGAAGAGCGCGAGTCAGGGCAGTGTCTGTCAGCACAGACAGGTGATGGTCTTGTTGGGGGTGCTCATCATCTGTAGAGCAGCAACAGGAAGCTGGAAATGCCAAAGGTCAGCCAGCTGGCCAGTGGGAGTGAGTGTGATCCTCCAATCAGAACTGAAACAAAATAGGAAACACAGCTGTTTAATTGGTTTCTACATGAAAATAACAGTTGGCTAATTTGTGATAGATCAGCTATTAAAGTCAAATGCATGTGCATGTGAGAAAGATTAACTCTCTGCATACATATTTTTGAATTACTCATATAATTAGTGGTGTGCTGTGCAATTAGGGGTTTACACTGCAGCCATCCCATGTTAATTACTCTTTACTCACTGCACATATTTCACTTGCAATTTTTTTCACGTGGATTTTTTTCACAAGAAAACATTCCTCTTTTCCCTTTGAAAGAGAAGGTAACATATTCAAATTAAAGGTATACTTTTATGTTTATTTCTATGTGCCAATTAGCATATAAATTCTGTCTTTGTTCCATTAAAGCATTATTTTATATTTCATACAATTGTACCAGTGCCAAAAGCAAGAGGGAAGATGTAGAAAAACTGATCTGAAAGGATGAAGAGAGACTGAACCAAGAATGAGTGGGTGGATGAGTAAACAAATAACAGAAACAGAGAGATTCACCACACATTGCTATGGCAGCTTTGAGAGTTTAATGAGTAAAATGAGTTACAATTGATGCTATCATCAGCAGTATGTGATGGGTTGTTTTTCTAGTTCTACCTGCAGCTTGTTATTGTTTTTGCAAAGTGAGAATGTCCAGCAGACACACATATTTTATGTGGTCATTTAATTGCTCAGGGCCCTGACAGTTACATAGAGATTCTTTATTGCTACTCTTGTTTTTTTTTCCCTGCATACAAACACCAACTCTCATCTTATACGTGCATACAGCATGGCTCTTTTACACATGCCAAATTACACATGCAAGGCGCTCAAAGACAGAAAATCGTAAATAAAAAGTAGGTTTTCTATTACAAAGATCAATATGATTTCATATCAAGGGTCCATCCTCCCTGCAGAAAATCAATATTTATAATAAAGCTTTGATCCGTAAACGCGTGAACACCCCCCCACACACACACAAGCATTCCTAAAGTTTACAGGCGAC
Source organism: Selene dorsalis (assembly GCA_900303245.1). Taxonomy (NCBI): domain Eukaryota; kingdom Metazoa; phylum Chordata; class Actinopteri; order Carangiformes; family Carangidae; genus Selene; species Selene dorsalis. The sequence continues at coordinate 10,908 of OMNW01001570.1, read as the reverse complement.
AGATTCAAGTGAAACATGGCATTTTGCATCTCTGTGTCTCTCTCTCTTTCTGTCCTTTAACCCATCCTGCTCTGTCTCGCTCTCTCTCTCTACACACTCACACACATCATGTGAAGGAGCAGTTTCAATACAATACATCAAAAATCTGTCTGTCCTGTCATTGAGTTAAACTGGAATTAAAAAGATGATAGATTACTATGGACATGTGCATCACCTTGTGTGTGTGTGTGATGTGGCTCAGTGTATATCATTGTACAGGCAGAGGACAGCCACTCACATAAATCAGTGTCTGTTCAAAACAATCTATCAAATAAATGGATAAATTTCAAGCTACCCAAACTGTCCATGATGATGTCAAATCTGCAAGATGCCTCCTGCTTTAGATTTGAGTAGTTTATGTGTAAATACCACTCCTGGATTACTTCTTCACCTGTGTGGAAAGTTAACTCGATATGATGTAGCGGGGGCAATGTGATACAGAAGAGCAATAAAGAGTAAAGAGAATTCAGGTAAGAGTAGAACAGTCAGAGAGAAACTCACCTTCCATCACCTCCTCTCCTCCTGCAAACACACTCAACTCAGCCGAGTGGAGCTCTGAGAATTTATGTAGGTGGAGTTGCACCAAACGTGTCACAGGCAATCTTCCTTCATTAGCGGAGAACCGCAGGATAACAGTCCCCTGTGCGTGCACACAGTTAACCTGAAGTAACTGTGAGTGCATGTGTGTGAGAGGGCATACACAGTTGTCGGATGTGTGTATTTGTGAGCTTATGTGCGTCCTTGGAGGTGTATATGTCCATACATATATACTAAGGCTCCACTGAAAGCGCTTTCAGGTGGATGCACATGTATGTACGTCAGGTACTCTGTATGCAGTGTGTGAGAGACACAGGTGTTATGTATAAGGTGTTTGATGCTGCCGGGCTCACACACTGTCCTTACACATCCATGTGAGATGTAGGAAGCAGCAGCAAGTTCTCATTGGTGCATACTGATTCACATGCACCCTGAATCTCCTTCTTTCTCTCTTCCTCAGTCTCTCTCTCTCTTCTCATACACACTCGCACACAAAGTCATATGATAGTTTGCTGATCAAACCTGCAATTGCTGTCATGTGCTGCTTTGTACTTTTCTGTTTTCTGGCAGTGGTGGTAAACACCTACTCGTAAGAAGCTTGTCTTACCCAAGAACTTTGGTTTGGACTAAGATGAACCTGGTATAAAATGGCTTGCTCATATATCTAGTTTGTCTTGCATTAAACGCTGATGAGTGTGCTGTGTGATGTGTGCTCTAACTGAGTTTGCATGTTCCTCTAAGTCACATTCTTTTTAAATTCATTATACATAACGAACACGACATGAGTTTAATCCTTGTCTCATCCTCATTCTACCTCACCAACTTCACGGTGGCAATAATCTGTTCTTGAGACAGATGCATTTGTGTTTCTTACAGTGGCAAGGACTCTTTAGTCGCCTGCTTGATAATTACCCATCTGTCTGTGCAGTGCGTCTCTGCCTGCACAAAACCTGCAGGACACAAATGCATGCACACTCAGAGAGCTGAAGAGCTTTCCCTCTTCCTGTTTATACCTTCATCCATTATTCACTTCATCCGCCACTGTCTTTGCATGCACATATGTGTGAGGCTGCACACATCGACGTGCACACACTTGTAAATACACTCATACGCATGCTTCTCGTTTTCAGGCTTCGTGGAGGTAGAAGCAGGTTGCTAATAATTCCTTCTTTAATCTTCGCTTGTTTTTGTTGTTTCCAGAGCTCTAACGTGACCTAAACCATGTTCTCAAAACATCTCGCTTCTTAGAATCTCATCATGCTACAAAAACTCGCAGCGATAAGGTCCCTGCTCTGTTGAGGATTGTTCTATTTTTTTTTTACCAGTATGAAGTGTTTCTGGGAGTTTGACTATATGAACAAAACTGTAAACCAAATTAACTGTTAAACAACCATTTACGTGATCTACCCACATGTTGTTCCATATATCTGATTCTCAGTCAGTCTCACAGTCTCAAAGTGTCTCCATTTCTCAATAGTGATGGCAGTGAGAAACAATAAAGGTGTCAACCAGCTGCACCATTAAAGAGAGAGAGAGACAACACAATGAAGGCAATTTACTGATGTTTATGTGCATATGGATGTGTATTTGTGTGTGTGCGCATGTCTTGGCTGGCAGAGGGCAGCTCTTACTCTACCTAACGCAGGTTTTAGTCACATATTCTATTTCTTTTTTTGGTTCTTAGACCTGTCTCTCTCCTTTTGTTCTCTCCAACTCATCCCCCCCTTAATAAACCCCCTATGTGCACACATACGCACGCACGCACGCACGCACGCACGCACGCACGCACGCACGCACGCAAGCAAGCTCGCACGCACTTTTAGTCACTCTCCGACCTTTTTCTCTGTCTTTTCTGGATACCCATAACCCTCAGGCTGTTTGAGCCCTCCTCCACATGCTTACATGGGCATGCCCTCATGTGCTGAAACTCACGGTTTTGTCTGTCTGTTCACCCCGAAGTAAAAGTGGACCCTCACAAACTGTATTTAGAAGTAACAATTTGGTAATCTGATAGTCTATTCATGGGCTGATAACTTGGTTTGACTTGAAATCATGGTCAGTTTATGGGTTGAAAACAGCTCTTGCTGTCAGATCTCTCTGTGTGGATACTGCTGTCTTGCACATTACACTTCACTCCTGGTCTTTTTTTCACTCTAAATCCTTATCATCACCCACTTCCTCTTTGTGCTCCCTCTCCCTCTCTCTAAAGGGCAAATAAAAAGCTTTTAAGGATGAAGAGCTGTTTGCAGAGGTAAACAGATAATTGTTGCTAATAGAGAACAGAAGGTAAGAGGAAATAATGAAGGTGGGTGTGTAGGAGGCAGTGGGGTTGTCATGTGGAGAGTTAGACGATGACAGGATGAAGGGGAATGTGAAGTAAATGAAATGATGGAGGCTTAGGAAGGAAATGATGAGCCTTCCAGTTCGCCTCCATGCCAGTGGTGTACAGTTGCATACAACTCCCACACTGACAACCCAGTTCTCCCTGTGCCACATTACTACACTTCCCAAACAAATAAAAAGACTTTTAATTCCTTTTTTCCTGTTCCTCTGAAATCTCCTCCTCTGCTGCCCCTCAATTAATTTCTTTTCTGCTGAAATCAATTCATTTCAGCTCAGTTTAATTCAGCTCCAATTCAGCTTCTTAGCAAAGCGTCTTACTGTCATGTTTGCTGAAAACAACAAAGCTATCAACATTTTGAAACCATTAAGAATAATATTGCCTTCCTTAATTAAATTCTTTTGAACATAGACAAACAATGAAGGGAGTGGAAACAGTACATCACAAGTGATTCTTTGTGTTTGTGTGCTCACAACTCTCCACTTACACCCAGCTGAGGGGAACCTAAGAGTGACACGAAGTGTCTAGTGATGTCTAGTCCTGCATCAAATTGCAGTCAGAGAGAGATATTTTTTTGTTTCATTGTCTATCTTACCTGTCTTACCTGCGCTGGCTACAGTGTTCGCCTGTTTGCACCTCCCTATGGTAATGGACACATCGTCAATGGCAATGTCCCCCTCGAAACCTGGGCCTCGAATTCCTTCAAACACAATCTGTTCAGGGAGGAGACAAAGACAGATTGAGAGATAGATGCTGGGTGAGTATATCTGACAATATTTTAATGTTATGATAAAACATTATCGCTAATCTCGCACTTTAACAGATACAGAAGCATTAGTGTGTCCTTATCCCATTATAATTTGTGCACCAGGAACAACAAAATCAAACAGTAGATTGTTCTGAAAAGTTTCCAGACAACGTCTCCATTTTAGCCACCAGCCATCTGGTTTTGACTGACAGCCTAATTACTGTGGTGTACCAAGGCACCAAAAGCCCATTGCACCCAGCTAATCAAAAACCAAGTGTATTCTGTCTGGAATATCAGGAGGGAAAAGGAAAACCAACAAGAAAACACTGTTGCTCAACAATAACAACAAAAGAAACTCTCGCAGATGTAGTTATTATTGGATATAACTGAAGACATTGGTGCTTTGTACTGTTTCATTTAAAATATGTGAGCCCAGTGTTTGCTGTGTAAAAGTAGCTTTTGAGCAAGGCACTTAACCCTCAAGCTGTTCCGACAGAGCAGAGAGATAAGCAGGTGATGCTGGTGGGAAAACTGCCTGAGTTCTACCTGCAAACCATTTCTGTGTATATACAGGTTAACAAGAGAGTGAGCAGGTGCATACATCAAGTGGTAAATATGCATGAGTGGCCTCACTTTACAAACTCCATCTGTTATCACCGATGTGCTGTGATGGAGTATTAACAAAGTACAGAGAGCGTTTAACGTAGGAAACAGGCAGAACAAGGTTCCCATCAATTTATGTGTAAATATATCAAGCCACAGCCAGGCTGGATTCAATTAACCCACAGAGAAGCTCAGCCCAACCCCATGAATGGTCTCAGTTAAGGAAAGGTGGTGAATGGTGACGCAAACACCACAGTAACCATCTCTCACTGCCTAGGAATTCCATTACCCGTGTTTTAATCTGTGACTGTTGTGCTGTTAGCTCCTAACAGATGTGTCAGTTTGAAGTATCAAACAAAAATTCATGGGGCAGATACCAATAAGCCATTTATTGCCATAGACAAGTAGCCCACAGGAGCAGACTGTGTGCATGTGAAGTACTTTATCCCTTTTCTCCTCAGCAGTGTAATCATGAAAAGCAGAGTTCAAGGTAAATAAAGAAACTTAAAGAGAAATAATAACTCTGTAAATCTGCCTCAACTCTGGCTCAGTTACTGTGCTCCTGCTTAAGAATTGTTTAAAATTTCATACCTTGATTCACTTAGCCTAGGTTAGCTGATCCCGGTAATATCCAGAGTGTGAAGCGTTAACTAACACATGTGCATACACAGGCGGCTTAAACCATTTTTTTCTCTCAGTTTCTCTGTCCGTGTGTCACTCTCTCCCCCTCTCCAATTCAGTTGCATTCAGAAAGAGGAGGGAAACATAAGAGCAGTACCTCCTCTTTCTCGCTTGCTTTCTAATTTAGTCCCAGAAGGAGAAATCTCCTTTGAATGAATAAATAAAATAATTAAGGGAACCTTGAAGCTCACTGGGAGATTTGGTGGAGGGAGAAAGAAAAGAAATGCAGCAGCAGCACATGTTTGTTTTGTTTTTTCTTTGCTCATTTTTGCAAAAGGCTTATTAGATTTTTAGGCAGAGGGATGATGTGAAGGAAATTCAGGGACAGCAGAACAAAGAGACTTATTGGTCAAAAGACCATTCTCATCTATATTATAAACACCACAATGGTGTTTATTTACTATGTGCCCATGGTTACCTTTTTTTTTTTTATGTGCTTGCTTCCTTAAATTATATTCTCTCTGATTCTTGTGTGGCTAATCATCCCAGAACCCCACACGATCCTCATAACCAACAACAAACACATATTCAAACAAAAACACCTGCAGTGACACTGGAACCTTACTCGCTTGCCTCTTTACACCTGCAAGCATGAGAAACCAGATTGTATAATTAGATGATGAGAAAAATCATTGGGAGAGAGAAGCCCAGAAAAACACTAACCTTGACACAGTACAACAGCACAAACAGCCATCTCCTTTAAGTTACGTAACAACACAATCATATCAAACATTATCGAACAGAATGGCACGGAAAAGCAATGAAATATCTCGCGCTGCAACAGAGGATGGTAGAAATAATGATTTCATGGGTTTATCTTTCTGGAAAGGCTCAAGGAAATAGGCCTGTGCCCTTTCCACTTAATGTTCACTGCTGACAGACTGAGCTGAAGTGTGACCTGCCTGTGCCAACACTGCCTTACACTTCAACATCACTGCTGGGCACTGTGCTGAAGTGTATACACAAGTATACTCCAACAGTTTCTCAACCTTGGAAGTGGCAAGGTTGCCTGATGCACAGTCATTGAAGATTTTTAAGTGTGATTTCCATTATTGATTTGTCAGATACAACTTTCAAGGAAAAAAAAAGTATGGATGCAATATTTAAAATGCCTTTCTACACAAGGGACAGCACCAAGAGGTGGAGGGTTAAATGTAAAAATCAGGTCATAGGCCACTAAATGCTCCTATTATATCTACTGTGTCTGATATTTAACTTTGACATTTACTGAATATTTAAAACCATCACAGTGTTTTGGAAAGGTAGACTTCAAAGTCCCTTTTTTCAAAATTACGTTTAAAATTCTCTCAATTTCCAGTACTGCGAGTCTGTGTAAGGAAGTCAAAGTGAGATAGACAGGTTATGCATGTGTGTGTGTGTGTGTATGCGTGTGTGACGGTAGGATCAAAGGGTGTACAGTAAAGTGTCAGGTTGGAGTTGTGAATGTGTCGTTTTGTCAAGCCTTGTAACCTTTTAATGTTCCCATTGATGTGCTGTCCACATACCAGAGGGGACACAGCTGAGAGAGAGAGAGAGAGAGAGAGAGAGAGAGAGAGAGAGAGAGGGGGGGGGAGGGGGGGAAAAAGGGGGGGGGGG
>OMNW01001567.1:15235-35994 GCA_900303245.1 Selene dorsalis | reverse complement strand
AGCAGGATCAGGTGGAATTGCTCGGTCTAGTCTCCAGGTATTCTGGGATCATCTTTTTTTAGACAAAGGGTCCTTCGCACTGTCTCAGGGTGCTGGGGTGACAGAAGGGAAGAGCTGATTGTGAGCCCTCCGTGACACTCGTTTGGCTAGAATAAGAAGACTTGCTTTGAAGGCTCTCACCAGTCAATGTCACGACAGGTCACTGAATGGTTTGATGAGTATTAAAATGATGTGAATCATATGTTATGGCCTTCACGGCCTCCATATGTCAGCCCAGTTGAACGGCAATGGGAAATTTTGAGCTGGCGTGTCAGACGCCTCTCTTCACCATCATCATCCATCCCAACACCAAATGTGGGAATGCAGTGGAGCACTGAAGCTGTCCTGGCAGCACGTAGTGGTAGTGGTGGTTTTTCCTTTAATTTGTCACCATCTGTGTGTTACATGTGACAAACCCCTCTATCCTTTAATGCATGGTATAGATAAATGGTGCACAATGATGGAATGTATTTGCAAATTCTGGTCTGGTTGTGTGTGTTTTTGTTTTTTTTAAGGAAAACCACATGAAACCATAGTTTACCAAAGAAAACAGTTATGTAAAGACTAAAAGTGTGCGCCTGTGGTACTGGCAGGGTCCAGTTGTGCAGCTCTGTGTAGCAATTAGTGGTGTTGGCCAGATTTGGAGGAGGTGCTGCTATGTGTATCTGGACTGCACATGTTGATATAAGCCCTGCTTGATTTTTATTCTTGTTTTTGTGTGTTTCCCTTTGATATGTAATTATTCTTTGCAAAGATATTCACACGGATCATTGAGGTTCCATAACCTTATCTCACTTCTTGCATGCTGTGTCAAAGTAGGCCTTCATGCATGTGGAGGCGAGTGTGCTGTCAGTGTGTGAGGGAGTGTGTGTGTGTGTGCCTTTTGAGGAGGTGGGGGTCATTAAAGGGTTTCTGAATACATTACAACCCCCCCCCCCCAAAACAAAAAGGAAAAAAGCAGTGGCAGTGATGAGAGGTAGGTAGTACTGGGGGGAGATAAGGTTGTGAGAGCAGGAGGCTAAATTTAAATCGTAATTGGCCGACTTCCACAAGCTTGTGGGCATTTTAATGAGTCATAATAACTTCATTTAAAACCAGCTGAGCAGAAAATAGATTGGAGAGGAGCCTGTGGCTAGTATGGATTTGTGTTGCTTTGTGTGAGTGTGTGCGTGGGTGTGCATGTATTGGGCTTGACTGTAAAACGTACAGACATGCGCGCACACACACACACACACACTTTCACACACAGTGCAGGAACTAACTGGTGCGACATTTTACTGGACAGCTCACAGAATAACACTGAGCTGCTTTTCATGCAGCGTTTGTATGTATGTTGGTTGACCATTATGACAAGTGGCACATTTCTAACACAGTGACTACATCACAGTAGTCTTATAGTTACAGCTGCCTCTACGGCACTTGATATCCAAATAATATCATTTGTGAGGATGGAAACACATCTGCAAGAGAGTAAATGAGAAGGAAAAAGAAAGTAGAAATGCAGCAACATGTTGTACTCCCACGGTCATCTCTTTCTTCCTATATACTCCAGGTGTGGATGAGCAGGTCTGATTGACACACTGTTTTGTTTTTGTTGTACCAGTTAGGGCGGAACCTGTTACACCTTCAACAATACTATAGGTGCACTGTAGCCCTATCCACCTTTAACTTGAACAGAGACGTATTGTATGACAGTTGTTCACTGTATAGATTTTTAATTACCCAGAACTGTAGATTCAGTATCCCACAATGCATTGTAAAACATTACGTACAATTTACGGTCAGTAACTGACACTATGAAATAATCATGATAGGAATACTATTTGGGTCTTTGTTAACAATTTCAAAAATGCACCAATTCCATAATTAAAATTATGACAGCTTTTACAGTTTCTTTATTATTTAATAGAAAAACAAGACAAACAAAACACACTTCTGTCTGTTGCTTCTTTCACATATAATATTGAAAGTGTGAGTGCCACAGACCTTTTGCCCTGTGTGCTAATATCTAAGCAAGAAATGTGCCCCTTGTCTGAGGGTGGCGGTGTCTTGTAAACTGTCCGGTCTGTTGTGAGTGCAGCTGAAACTCTGTAGCCATCAGCTGCCAGAGCCCTTCCCGTGCCTCAAATCAGAGCTTCCTCTGATGATCTTCTCTGTGCATTGTTACCATCATCTCCTCACCAGCTCGACAGGGAGGCACACCTGGAAGAGAAGCAAGAGTTACTGTGTGACAAAGACCTGCCAGAAAAGAAAAACACATACTTGTTTCATAAATGCCTCTCAGTCCTTCCAGCATTATGCCCAACAGTAAAACATTGTTCTGGTAATGATATAACAGCGTGTCATACATTCACGCTGGCTATTAGATTTTCACTACTACTTGTCACAGTGTCTATAATGAGCCCCTGGTATGCACTGACATTGGCAGAAATGGAATCCAGCCAATCAAATCTGACAGCTCCTTCATTGTATCATGACAGTGTGTGTAATTAGGCAGGTTTTATATGAGTGTGGGCAGTCACACACTTCTCTGTTTCACATGTGCTGTCCAGTTGTTCCCTTGTTAGATTATTTGCAGGCTCTTGCTCAGGGCTTTAAATAAAGGCTGTATCTAGTTGCTGGTATTCCCATTTTTAAATGAATGGCCAGAAAAATGGCCTTTTTCTGTATCCTAACTGCACCATGTGACAGTCAGATGAATGAATAATTATCACGTGTAATTTTCTTTGCCAGGCCCAGACAGCACATCTCTAAAATCTTGCTTTTTGTATCTTGCCTTTTCTTATATTAATTAATAGAATCAAAAAACTTCCACTAAGTCTTTTGACAGTTTGCTCTAGCAAACTTAAAATGTGTTTGTAAATCTGAATAAAATGTCATGATGGCTTTTTTTGCAAGGGATTTCAATTCTGTTACTGTCCCAAATGAGAGAGCGGAGAGGGGGGATTGTTTGTGACACAAATGGTAATAAAAGTAAATATTCTCTCAGGCACGACCTTTTATTGCATTATGTAAGTTGGCCAATAGCTCTGGGAAACTTTTTAGATCAATTTCGCAGCGCAGATTAGAAAGCTATGAATCCCATTTATGGAAGAGCTCCCTCATGAAATGCTCTTTGAAACTTTTATATTTTCGGATGAAGAGAGAATGAACCCGGCTCAGCAAAGATCTGCCGACGGCACTTTCATGTGGGGGGAAGAAAGAAAAGCAAGAGAAAGTGAAAGGAGACAGAGCAAGCGAGGCAGAGGGAGAAGATAAAAGCACTCCCAAAGCCATCTGGAAGTAGCCAGGACACACAAGGATTGCTTTTATGCTACTAATTCCACTGGGAGGTGTGACATAAAAGCAAAGCATGGATATTGTGTTATAACTGTTGAAAACAAGCAAGTGGCCACGGAATACTAATATGGCCGGTCAGAGGGAAAAGCACTTCAATCCAGGAGTAAACAGGCTTTTTGGATGGCCCCCAGAGGATGTTTTGGGGGAGTTGTGGGGTACAGGGTATATTGATTTTCAACTATTAGTTGACTGTCTTGCCATCAGTCTCTGAAGCTCTCTGCACAGATTTTCAGGTTGTACCACACTTAGGATATTTAGACTGCAAATTTCATTTGTTGCATGTTTACATGCAGGAAAATTGTTAATTATTGTCCATATTTTGATCAAGTAGGTGGGAAGATGTTGTCTATCAACCACAAAGTCACTAGTCTGAGTCAGGGACCTTTTATGGATCTGTCTACTGACATCTTGGTATTTCACACAGTTGGGTTTTCAACCCATTTCATTTATTCATTTCAAGCAGAACTCCACAAGAAAAAACACATGTTTTCTATTACCACCAGCACCCAAGGTTGTTCCAAATGAGCCAGGACTGAGATTTCAACAATTATAACTTTAAGGTCTTGTGAGTGTTGGATTTAAATTGGAGTTTTCCATCAAGCAGTTAACAGTACATCTCGGTGATCCCAGCTGTGAATCCAAAACCAATGGCTTCTGGGTGTTTCTGTGTCACAGTGGCTGAGTGAGAAGGTTAACAGCTCACTCAGCATGGGTTTCTTAGCTTTTCTGTGTATCACATCCACAACACAGTATGATCACAGTAGAAACTGTAAATTATGACTGAACAGGACAGTACTTATAACAGTGTGTAATGACAACACAGACAAACCAATGTAGGAAAACAATTACAACATGCTTTGGCCTGAGGAAGTCAGTGTGGAGAAAGACGCTTATTTTAACACAGTTATTATGTCTGTATGAACTGACCCAAAGCCATTTTTCTTGACTAACTTGTTTTTAAGAGAGCAGCATGGAAATGCAGTGAGAGTCTTAAAGGAAGAGTCTTTACTTCATTAGATGTCCACTAAATATGCAACGACTTCTCTGTGGGCTGAAAACTGAAAAAACATAAAGAGCACAAAGACATAATGAGTGCACACAGCTTGAGAGCAGCACACGCCACCAATACAGATGTTTCTGTCAAACTGTCACCCACTTTCTGCCTTACACAGACCTTTGAAATGTTGCATGAAATTCTATGTAAACTGGGGATGTTTCCATCAGTTTGGTCGAAGTGAATAAATCAGCTCCTTCGAACATCAAAAAGCTCATCCAGCTGGAAAAGAAGCGGGAACTGTCTCACCCTGGTATATTCTGTCCCAACTGATGCTGGTGGCACACTTTAACATAGGTCATTAAAGTTTAATTTCTTCCAAGGTTAGAGACTTCAGACGATGATAATAAACACAGTAAATCATAACTGGTTATTAGGTGAAAGCGTATTAATTAGATTTTCTTATCAAACACATTACTTTGTTTCCATTAAAAACCGATGACTTAAATGTCGCCAGATATAAAGTATGACTTTCATTAATACAAATGAGAAAAGTAAATACTGAATATCAAAATATATGCAGCAGAGATGAGGATTAAGTATAGATGAGTACTGGTAAGGCTTGATGTTAACATTAAGTGTTAGACAAAGAAGATAAATGTGAATAAGTGAACAGAATACAACTTTTGAGTCCATCGAGATATCACAATCCTCAAAATGAGTGATGTACACACAACAAATAAATGAATGAAAGAATCTTTCTGCACAGTGGATACTTCCACTGATAACCCAACAAGGTAGCAGCAGGAAAAGAGAGGAGAAAAGGCCCCACTCTGAGAGCAGCTAGAGAGGACAGGCGAACCCTTTGAACCGTACAGTCACCATTTGGCCTATTTCTGCCTCAGCTGATTGTACCCCCCCACCCCCCTTCACCACCTCCAACCTCAGATATACACACAGACACACACACACTTCCCCACGTTTGGCTGCCTGCCAAGAGCTGTCATTGCCTCTACAGTATCAGTTCTGCTGTATCTATATCCAGAGCTATGTGGAGGCTCGTGCACAAATTGACGGGCTGCAGGACGAAGGGAGCTGGCAAATCCTCCAGTCCAAACTGTTTTAACAGCAGGATCCACTCCACTCTGGTCAAAAGAGGAAAATTATTATCAACATTTTGTTTTCCTTCGCTGCTGCTGTTGGTTTTTTAGAGTTTAAAATCGTCAAACCTTTTAAAGATCTCTCCAGCTGAATTTAACATTTAACGTTGAGTCAAGATTATTTAAAGCTTTTTAGAGATCTGTTGACACCTGGTTTTTCTTTCAAACTATTTAACACCACTGTCGACAGAACATTAGAGCCTAAGCTGCTCTTTATTTTGGACTGTACGTGTCAATGTATAATGCAGCAGGCATGCTATAAGAGATGCCTTTAAACTTTATTGTAGTACAAAATAAAAGCAGCTGATGAAGGCAGCCAGAAAGCTGAGCTCAGGCTCTCATAAATGATAACTAATTGGATCTCAATGTCATCTGTGCTGTGGGTCTGGACAGAATCTGAGCATGGGGGATTTTCTTCATCTTTTTTTTTTGTTTTGACTTCACTCACCAAATAATATCCTCGCTCTGACACCCTATTTGTGGAAAAACAGATGACTTAATGGAAAAGAGCTAGTAAGCTCTGTATGGTGTCATTTGGCAGATAACACAGGCTTGATGACTGTGGTATTTTGAGGTAAGTTTATTCCCCTAAATAGCTCTTGTTGTGAGATTTCCCTAATTGATCCGATTTGCCCGTTTGAAGTCAGCACTTATTAAGTTTTATGTGGAAGATTTAACTGGGTGGAAGAGAGGATTTTGGAATCAAACAAAATAAACAAGTATGTAAATCAGTGCACCTGAGTGCAGTTAAAAAAAACAAACAACAACAACACAAAAAACAAACGGCATGTTTCAAGCATTTCCTGTTGTTAAACCATTTGGATATCCTATCATCTGCAATCTCTGCCATGTCTCCAGTTGTTTCTGTTGGCTCAGCTTGGCCTGTTTCCTGACCTGAACTGACTCACATCAACAACCATGCTTAGCAAACTTCTAGCTGTCTTCTTAGGTAATTGCATCAATAGCATATCTTTACACCACTGCACTGTAAAATGCAGCCATATGGTGGAGATAATTAAAATATTTCAGTTCTGGCTGATTTGGGAGCACCTGTAGCTGCTGGTGGTAAAATGGTAAAGGCAGTTTAAAAACCACAGGTCACTAAATTCTGGGCTTTTTCCATCATCCTGTTAGCAACCATTATCTCATTTTGTGCTGTACACGGCATGAGAGTGTGAACATGAGACTTCCCACTTGAGTGTGTGAGCAGCAGGGCACAGTGAGAGGAGTTGGTTACCTTGCTGAGAAGTTCGAGGTGTGCAGCCTGTGGCCCGCAGCTCCTCATCTAACAGCTCAATGTTGCTCTTGGTCCATTACTCACAGCAATATTTCAAACTGACCTGCTGTCAGAAAACACCGAACAAGCCCGTTGTCTTGTTTTGCAGACTTTTTTTTTTATAAAGAATAGGAACCATCTCGGACAAACACGCTGCATTTCCTTAGAATCCCTCATAACTCATAATCCATCTCATGTTTTGCCAGTTAAATGCTTGAATGCATGTCAGGCCGCAACAGCAGGAAATGTTTGGTTTTCATTTGCAGCAAATTAATAGAGCATTTTTTCCAGTTATGTTGCCATATTGCCGTTTTTTCATACAGCAAAACACATGCATACTACTGTACTTTAAACAGTAGTCCATACATTCATTCACTATTATTTAACCTTCTGTGGTGACAAACTTAACATTTCTTTCAATGAAAATCATCACTTTTTAAATCTTTTTTGCCAAAATAATTTTTGGAAGAAATCTGATTATTCTTTCCAGGGGTATTGTTTCCAGATTTTGCACCAGTGCATGGAAACTTTCACTTTAGAAATCCAAGCATTTCTATTCCAGTTTACACTCTTTCCTCCTTTTTTCTTTGTCACAGTTTTACTACCCAAGTGATCACTGTATTCCCTTCTTTCCACTCAGGCCCTGTGACTCCAGCCTTAATAAACTCAACACTGCCTTTGACAATGTGTGACTTGAAAGCAGGAAATAATGGGCCCTAAACAGTAAATCTTTACAGGTTATTGACCAGGGGAAAGGGAGGGGAGAGTGCATGTGAGAGGGCACCCACCAACTTCTGCCATGATTTTTTTCTGCTCAAGTGGCCATTTTGGTTTCCTGTGAAACAAAAAACAAACAGAGCAGGGGCAGAAAGACATGACTACACAGAGGGACAGTGAAAGGTTTTGTAATGCAGTTGCATGAGTTTCCTCGGCATCTGACTAGAATACTTATACTAACATGAAACTGGGGAATGCATTGTGTGTCCACCACGCCGGTTTTTAATGAGCAGGAGCTTGGTGTCTCTAGTTACACTGGTAAAAGTCCCAGCGACGGCCTTGGCTTTCGCTTTGGTTTTATTCTCCAACATTCGCTGGCAGTCATTTTTTCCTGCTGCTGCAGAAGAAAAAAAAAAAAGCAGGGCAACAAGTGTTGCCTCTGTGTCTACATTTTCTGCAGTGGCCTTAAACGTTAGCCCACCTAGCACCCCCACCCCCCAGGCTGCCAGAATGACTTTTCCTGCCCTGATCAGCAGCTATCTCATCCCTTCCTCTCTTGAACTATAAATGCATTTACAGCACTGTAAAGAGGATGTCAATTGCTGGATTCCCAGCAGCTGGCTAGGCAACAGTCTGTGGTGGTCACAGAGGTAAGGGTTCAACTGCTGGTCAGAGTCTCAGGTCTGCCTGTGTGTGTGTTTGTGTGCGTGTCTGTCTGTCCCTCTTCCCAGCACACAGAGAATAAAGCTATTATTGTTTGCAAATAAGCTTTATGTGCTATTTGCGGCATGGCCTAATGCTGGGGATGTCAGTCTACCCAACACTTCGGTCCAGTACAAGATGTTTCAACAATGACTAGGCACATTGCTAAGAAATTTGGTCTGGACATCCATGGTCCACAAAGGATAAACTACGACTGTCCTCATGAGACAAAGGCAGTATTTGTTGTTTATCAACCACTTCAAGTGACCTGTGTTTAAGTGTTCCTCTCATGTGACTTCTTTTGGCCATGCTGTGGGTGACTCAAATACTTTGACAGTGAACATCCTTGTTTCCCTTCAAAGAGTCAGCATTAGTTTCTTTAAAGGAGACATATTATGCCCCTATTCCACAAATTAAAATAGTTCCCAGGTGTCTTGAAGACATGTCTGTGACATGGTTCGGTCAAAATCCCCCAAGGATCAAACATCACAGCTCTTTTCATCCGCTAAAAACAGCCCTGTTCAGAACGGCTGGTTTCAGTGCCCTGTCCCTTTAAATGCAAATGAACCACTGCTAGCCCCTCCCCACCCCTTCTACCAGTACAGGTACTCACAGGTAGGGATGGTATTATGCAAATTCAAAGACTAATGACATCATTGTCAGACGACCAAGGGAACAGCTTGAAAAACCACATGAATTTCAACATACAGTAGGGAGCCTGCAAATTACAGATTATTTTGTCAGTTCTTTTGGTGCAAATATATGTTAAAGAGCCAAATATATGTTAAAGAGCCTATTTCCATAATATGTTCCCTTTAAAAACATGATCTAAATTCAGTTTTAACCAAGTAGCTTTTGTTGCCTAAACTACACCAATCTTGAGCCATAAAGGCAGCATATCAGAATATTATCATGCTTTATCTGCGGTTTTGGATGACACTGACAAACAACCAGTTTTTTTGTCATTTCACAATAGGAACACCTTCAGTGGAAAAATGTGACAAATTACCTGTTTTTTCAATCACGTTTGGGGGAATTTTGAACAGCAAACTTTTTTTTTTAGCCGCAGTACTCAACAGGGTTTTGGCAACTTGTATTTGCAACATGCCAAGATCTCTAAATATCAATCATTTCCAAGTATTTCCTTAAAAACGTGTTTACTGCTAACACTCTTTGGACACATTGTACATTGCAATAAAGATCCAGAACTGCTCTGTGTTGCCAGCTTCTGTTTCATGTCAAATTGCTTTGGAAAACTACCGTTGAGTAAAGGAGCTGGTTTGAAGTTTTAGGCAGCAGAAATTCAACAGGAACATTCACTCGCTGTTGAAGACATAAACAAAGCTCAGAGTTGAGCTCCCTGAGAAGAATTAAAAGAGCAAAGCTTAGAAAGAAATGTCAGGGTCTGAGAGACGCTGCAGCAGCTTTTAACAGCATACTTGCAAGACAACACTGTTGAGAGTGCTGTGATCTCTTATTGTCTTGTTCTTGACAGTATTATCCAAGAGATCTCTTGATGCTGCATTATCAATGGACAGAGGGGTTGTCTCTGCTGTTGCTGTTCTATGAATGGGCAGATTATACATTAACTTATTGCCCTCAGTGCTTGCTTGTTGCTTTGTGTCGACCTTGAACTGTGTCGGGTTGTACAGTTCAAAGCTCTCTGACCTCCACATTTAATTCTGACATTAGCTGATAATTACTACTTGATAATTGATACGCAGTAGTGATAGTTTGTTACTGAAGTTCGGGAAAGTACAGAGCTATCTTACCATTGTGCTATGATGCCAACATTCCCATATCAGACTAATCTTGTAAACACGAAGATGCTACATTTAAACAATGCATGGCCTTTGGTCGTTAAACACAAATCCCCACGCCACATAATCTTGCACAGCCACCATTTGACTCTTAATGCATCTCACTAGCAGGCCATAAGCCGAGTAAGTGATATTTCTTCTGTCCAACATTCACTCCATGTCACTTTCAGTCATCTTAAATTGCCTCTGAGAAGGTTTACTTTAATGCAACAGGCACAGCCACTTGTTTAAGTTTCATCCAGCTAAGGTCTTTGTGTGCATTGTCAACCAAAAATTCAGCCCTTGATGGCAACAGGATTAACAGGACTCTAGTGCTCATGTACACAGTCCTGCCACAGGGATAGAAAACAAAAATAAAACAACACAGTCTGTTTGGGTGGGTAAATATGAGTGCTGTGTGCATTTTCCCATTGTTAACTTGGATTATATTTGGTTATGAAAGCTGTATGATGCTTTCCCAAACATCAGATTAATTTATTTAGACTGAAAATCAAGTTGGTTTAAAGTTTAGCTTAATCTCATCAGGGCCTCTATCAACAGACTTTGACAGACTCAAACTGCACTCGGTCATTCATTCATGTCAGAATATATTTCACCAGAAGCCCACCTACCCCTGTCCAATTGAGATCTATTAATACCAGACCCTGAGGCTTGTGAGAAATTGTCCACTTTGGCATTTTAGAGCAGCCTAACTTACTTCCTGTCTCTTCACACCAGGAGAGCCCCGGGTAGTTCCTCTATGCATCTAGCTCTTGTTTCCTTCCTTGCACGTCCTCACACACATATACACACACTGACACACAAATACACACATCCACCCGAGGCCCTGAAGATATCCTCGCGTCTGTGGCCTGCAGGAGCACAGGGATACATGTCAAAGCCTCATTTTCTTCTCTCTTTTTGAAAGCAGAGGGGGGTTGAAAGCAAAGCTGAAAACACATGGCACCTTTCACCTCTAGGGGTAGCCAGGGAGGAGGGGAGGCCTGGTTTTGGAGAGGGTGGGGGTGTTTTGAAACATTTGGTCAGTGTCTGGCAACAGCAGAGTAATTGCTGTTATTGGACAGTGAGGCAGAGCAAACATGGTTGTGTGGTTGTGTTCTTACACCTGGGAATAATTCAACTGTTTACATTTTCTTACTATTTTCTTTATGTTATCATTCTAAGTTGTTTAAATTCTATTTAACTTCCTTATCTCACTTCTTCATAGTTTTTTGTCAGAAACATTGGCACATCGCAAACAATCAGACAACAATCAACTTTTATAACCGGCTTGTGCAACATCTTTTGCCCTAACCTCCAAGATGTCTAGATGTCTTCTTACCCTGTTTTCCCCTAGGGTAGTGCTAACTTGCATTCAGGTAACCGGATTACCTGTGGGGAGCATGAATATCTGCTTCAATAGTTTCAAGAGATTTGACTTAAAACAGAAATATCAACCTCACTGTAGCACTACATGAAAAGCAAGGGCATTGCCCAATTAATTCATATTCATCCTACGGGGACAATGAATGTCTGTGCATAATGGCCTGAAATTTCATCCAGTCTTTTTAAAGACATTCCGGTCAGGACCAAAGCGGCAGACTCACTAAGAGAACAGCAGGAAAGACAGTGAAGTGGATCATAATAATAATAAAAAATAATAATAATAAAGGACAGAGAAATAAGGTGAAACCAAGTGCAGTTAAATAACATAAAAGGCAAATGATGCAAAACCAAGCAAAAAATCATCAAGTAAGAATCAGCATGAAGTCGCTGATAAGAAGAAATAAGACACTGTTATCATGTCGCCAGTTGCACCCAGAGCCCCATGCTAACACTAGGTACCCAGTGGCACATTAACAGTAATCTGATTGCTCTTATCTCAAATAAGATAATGGGTAATTACAGTGGTTTAGAAAGCTGTAGAAATAGTTTTAAATGATGCATGTGTATTTGTGGCCATTTGTGTCAGTGCACAATTTAAACCAGGTTCCTCTGACGTCAAGACCGTTTGAAAGAGAGGAGAATGGGAGAGAAAGAGGTGGAGGAGAGGAAGCGACTGCAGTAAAGGAGGGAGGAGGGATGGATGTGTGGACTGAGATGCCCTCGATCTCCCAGGGGGCAAAAGCTCTGGAAATGGCTTCGTCGTTCAGAGAAAGTAAGGCAAAGGAGAGGGAGAAATAAACAGTACTAGAGAACAGGCAACAGTGAGGGCAGGAAACTGTCTGTGACCTACTGGACAAACAAATTGGTTTGCAGGCAAAATGGATTAAGAGGTTGAGCTGGGCAAAAAAACAAGGGTGACTGATGTTGCAATGTGAGCTCATCCATTCTGAAGTTGGGGGGGGGGCTGAATTTAGAGGGTTCATGTGGAAGTGTCTTGTATATTTTCCTCTGTGTGTGCGTGCGCGCGTGTGCATGCGAATGCTCAGCAAGTCAATATTTGTCTGCTTTGCCACGTCCCTAGACATCCCATTCGGCGCAACAGACCGTAAAGCTGTCAAATGCGACCTGAATATTCTCTGTCTTCATCTGTTTCCTCCTTTTTCTCTCCCTCCCTCTTCCTCATGCTCTCTCTCTCTTCCCTTTGATTTCTTTTTCCTCTCCGTCGATAACAATATCATCGGGAGCAAACATGTTCCTGTGCTTTTGATGGCTTGTCTATCCCTCTCTCCCCACCCTCACAGAAAAGCAAGATTATCTCCTCTTATCTATATTTCTTTGTTTGATCACATCATAAAGTCATTTCTGCTCATCTGAGTCTGTGTGTCAGATATTTGTGAGAACCAGTGTGCTCTTTACTGCGTTAGCATCTGTGTAGTACATAATATATGTTTCTTGCATAGCTACTTTGTGTTTGCACAGTACACTTTATTACATTTTATAAAGCCACAGTTTGATTGTATTTGTCCTTGAAGTTCTTTCAACACTAGACAGCTACTGTCACTTCCTGTGCCGTCCAGTTCTTGATCATCTGTATCAATATCTCTAAAGCTTAGATCAAATACTGATAAATCAGTAAAGTTATTCACATTTCAAAAAAAATGGAAGCCATTTCAAGACATGTAACTCAAGTCATCTTAATTTCCTTACCCAAACAATTCATGTCATCTCCACAGTGTCTGTCCCACTGACAAGTTTCTTCATCACTAGCTGGTCTTTTGATTAGTAACCAAGCTAGTTAACCCATGGATTCAAGCAGTCATTGTGATGAGAGGTTGTAAGTTTAATCGCTGATATTTTCGTTCCAGTCTGCATGCTAATTACATTGGTTCTTAGCTCTGTGCAACAATTTGACTGTTAAAACTTGTGCATTTCTAAAGTGGGGTCTGTCTCAAAGTCAATTGTTTAAGTGAACTATTAAGATTACAGAACTGCTTTTTTGACCTGTATAGACAGATCTGTAGACAGCATATGAAATGATACGGAACCTAAAGTTTACAGAAAGTTGAGACACACTTCTTTCCCAGGATACATCCTGAGAATTCTGTCCCCATTGTTTGTGATGTTGAACTCCGCCACCTCCTGCATGTTGCCATCTGTCACACTAAAAATGCATTAGCTGAACTCTGTTCCTACTCATGCTCAAAAGATTGATTAAAATAACTTAAATGGGTTTAATTGCATTACATCTCTGTATGAAAACCCCTCTTGATTGTATGTGTGTTATAAGACATGGTTAATCATGTGTCTCTCGTTGTGGTGCCTTTTTGCAAACTCATCCTGTGTGTCTGTGTTTCTGTGTGTGTGTGAGTCTGTGTGTCTGTGTGTGTGCATGTGTAAGAGTATGTTTTATTATTTTGAGAGGCAGCTTGGCGCGGGCCCAGTCTTCTCTGAGCCTTGATAAAAACGTGCTGGGAGCATGGCGTCACACACCTACTTCACTATAGGGTACAGGCAGTACCGTGGTCTGTCCTCTCCAATTGGCAGCCTCTGTGCTGCTGTACCACTGATAAGAGGTTGGTGTAAATAAAACTGTACAGCACAGCTCGTTATAACGCTGAAGGTGGAGTGGGGCAGAGAGGGAGGGAGGGAATAAGAGAGAGAGAGCGTGTGGTGTCTGTACTCATTGTTCTGACAGCATACTGCGTCTCTGTGTGTTCCTGTGAATGTGTGTGTGTATGTACTTGTTTTGCTATTTGCATGTGAACCAGATTGAGTCGATTTTAGGAATAAGGACCTTTTTTTGCTGCTTAATGTGATTTTGTCCGTTGCTTCACTTTTGTTTTAAGATAAATTAAAGTTATGAATATTGTAAAGACAGTGGAAGTTATGTTTTAAGGTTCTGGAAATGAATGGAAGTCCTCACATGTGTAGTAAAGCGTGTGTGTGTGTGTGTGTGTGTGTGTGTATGTGGGTCCGGGGGAGTGGGAGGGGTGTGTGTGTGTGTGTCTGTGTGTGTTTATGGATTTTTGCTGTTTTTTGGTACTGAGAGTACTGTCTTACGTAAGCCATTTATGTAGGCTCAGTGAACAGCCAGGCTATGTTTTTGTTGGTGACTGCGCTTGTCTGCCTCTCTCCCTCTGTCGCACACACACATGCACACACACACACACACAATTTCACTCTCTAATCTGTCTGCCTCTCTCACTCTCACTCTCTCTCTCCTGCCCTGTTTACACTGTTAAAAACCACTGAGTGTGATGTTGGTCGGCCATCGACAGAAACACTGTAATTAGCCTTTTTAATTTCCCATTTAGCCTCCCTGACTCCTGAGAACAGATCATTTAGCCAGTGCAGAAATATATTCATATATAGTAAACAGTGTCCTGTCATGTAGGGACCAATACTGCATATGGTAAAAGTGAACCAGGAAAAAAAAACAGAACTGAATCTCTGTCATGTCAAGTTAACCTACACATCTTCATTTCTGCAAGTAAGTAAGTAAATTATTATTTATGTAGCATATTTCAAAACCTGGGAGACATAGCACATGAAAAAACACAAAGTTAACACAATAATTCAAACATTTAGAAAAAAACATAGGGTTTCAGCTTGGAATTCTAATGCCCAAGAGAGTTTGCTGACCAGACTCTCAGGGGGAGTCTGTCCAACAGCTTGGGACTTAGGACAGCAAACGCACACTCCCCCTGTGTATTTTTGTGCAAAAATATCACCCAGCCAATTAGAATTTCAGGTTTCAACAGCTTCTTAGTAGTCGTTTAATGTTTACCCAATTCCTGTTGTTGTAAATTAAATAAAGCAACTATTCCAGGTCAGTGTGGCTCATGCCTTTCAGAGGAACTGCGTAATGGAGATTTTTTTTTTTTTTTCAGCAAGTGACAGCTTTTTTAGGCCAAATGGAAAACCCCTGCTTCATACAAACAGTGCATAAAAGAGTATAATCCAAGTTTAACAGTAAATTGCACTGTTTCATTTTGCTGCTGGAATAGAGACTGTCTCCATATTGTCACCACAGATCCTCGGGGAAACCTTGCAGTGGATAATCTATACAAATACAAATACAGACAGATAGAAATATGTTACCCCAAACATTCTGGTGCCAGCCTTTTACTCTGTGTTAGCTTAGGATCAAGCTTCAAAAGACAACCATTTTAGCATTGGCTAATTTATTCCTTTTTCTACATCAGACAAACTTTTTGTTCACTCAAAAGAAATGTCACTGTTGTATTCACTGGCAACATTTTTGACCAAAAGCACAGTTGATCCTCACCAAATGCAATGATTTAGTGAGGGAGAGATAGTACCCCCGTCTTTTCATGCTTGTCTTTGTTTCCATCTATAATTTGGCTGATGCAGAATGACACATTTTAATAGAAGACTACACAACTAAATTCCATAGACTGACTTCAGTGCAGTCATAAGTTCCTATTGTTATTCATGCCTTTTCTATTATTTGTACCTTTTACTTCTGACGCCATTTCACCCCCTTTGCTTTTGTGGTGCCTTTTACTCATGTGCATAGCATTTTGGCCGGCTCGGCTTGTTTTAAACGTGCTATATAAATAAACCGGATTTGATTTGATTTACGTACTGAGTTGTTTGTTTACCATTCTGTGTTTATTCGTAATGAATTGTAAAGACTTAAATGTGGTATTTTATGCATTACAGCAGGCGTATTCTCTTGGAACAGTCGTGCTCTATTGTTGAACCTTTCCTCAATGTGGAAGCTCTTACACTGGATTTTTTTGTGTAATCAATGCTAAATAGTGTCATGCCATCTCATGCAGGCGATGCATGTGAGTCCATTAAGCCAATGTTGATGACTCCAGTGCAGGAAACAGAAGGTCTTTGCATGACTCTGCTGATTTCGTGAAAAAAGCACATGTTCAATTCTCTTTCTGTATTTTCAGCAGTGCATTTTCACACTGGCAGTGACATGTGTAGTCGGCGAACGTTATGTAGTGTATGTGTTGCAACGGAAAGATTAAGGTTCATCAGATAACAACACCATACGTTGCTGAAGAAGAAACGCAGGTTTTTCTTGATCTTCTGTGGAGGATGAAATGTTAAGTGCCCATATCAACATGGTGGCCTACTTCTTGTGTCGCTATGAGCGACGACGGCTCTCTAACTCTTATGTTTAATTCTGCAATTGTCTTTGATGAAAGATTCTGTTTAGACTGCAATCCCCAAGGGGGCGGGGGGCATCTGTTGCAAACTTAGCATATATGCACTACCTGTGATAGAAAAGTAGGTTGGAACAACAAGTGTCAAGTCTGAGAGTGGGGCATACAGTCACAAAAATATTTAGTTTTTCACAGGAGGAAGGGAAAAACAGGACTATCACCCCAAACAAACAAGGCCTTTCTGTGCCTCTGACATATTCTTTTCTCTGAGAAGAGCCTCTGAATGGTGGCATTATGAGATCACATCACCGAACTGGATGATGTGAGTGCGGCAATGGTGTGTGTGAGAGAGTGTCTGTGTGTGTTCTCGCGCCCAAATACACTTATCACACCCACAAACCCCCCAAATGGGCACTGAGGTTGCTTTTTGCTGGTCTTCATCCCTGCATCATAACTTAATGGCGGTTTGCATTTTCAGCTCAGATTCTATGCAGTCATAGAATGAGTGTTAAAGGAAATGGGACAATGCACCATTGCGCACCACATTATTTAGGGAAATGGGAGAATGAGCACTTTAGTATGTTTGGAGGGGAAATTACAGGCAAAGGAATGCGCCATCACTTCCCCAAGAGTCCTGTGTGCATGGTGGGCTAATCCACAATCCTCTTCACGTCTTCATGGTGAAATGCTGCCACTGTTGGGGGAAGCCCACAGCAGTTAACTTTAAGTGAAACACTCTTGAATGCCAAGGAAGTGGTTAGAGCACCTCGAATGAACTGGACCTAACAGTAATCACAAGTTTTATTTATAGAGGCTTAGTTGAACAAAAGCTTGCAGAATGGGATTGTGACATTGTTTTAGGCTGAGGTAGAGACACATTTCTCATGACTGGAACATAAGGCTGACTCAAGTCTTCTTTTTTTCTTTTTTTTTTCTGGTCTGGTTTTAGACTTGGAGAGGTTTCTGACATAAAACAAATGACATTGCAAAGCAAAAATCCTTTTGTTAATTATTTATCATTTTAGAAATAATCCCATTAAAAAGTTTGTGATAAGTTTCATATGTCAGAGGTTTTTAAAAAGCAGCCTGTGTCTTGTTTGTGTTTGAGAACAGACATTAATGATGCAGATTTGACTCGACTTGGTATTCTGTGTTTAAAACCAGGCCAATTTAAATGCTGTTGTTCCCATACACTTAACAGAGCCACTAAACCACTTTAAAGAACAACAATGCTGCAACACCTAAAAAAAACAAGTTCATGAAAAGTTACACAATTTGCCTTTTTAAGGAAACCAAAGAACCGGATATGAACGTTCTGCAGGCACACTACAGGTGCAGTCTAAATTAGGATTATCAAAAACAATGTCTAGTCAGCCTCAAAAATCAGCAAACTGAAAGGTTGTTGCTTTTAAAACGTGGCAATCACAATGTGGGGTCATATAAAAGAAGGTTTTCTTTATCAGGGGAATGCAGGGCCTGTAAAGACAGATCGAGTTTACAGTACGAGACCGTTATATTACTTTTTTGCTGCCAGGCTTTGCAGGAAGTTTACTTGATTGGCAGGGAGCCCTCTCTGGGTTGTTCTCTTTTACTGCCCTTTATGAAATAACTGAGCCACAGTGCACTGCAACAACACTTGTGCAATATCTCAAGAGAGGGAAGCGAAAAGGGAAGCGGCCTCGGTGGCATGTGGCACCTGATCACCACCCATCCCTATCTCCAAACACGCATACACACACACACACACACACACGCACACTTAACACACTTAACTGGGTTGTGCAAATTTTTATTATGTCAGCTAAAGTCTGAATCTGTGGCAATGTGACACAGGACTCCCCACTAACTGAGTCCACAGGGCAAGTCAACCATTTGGAGATTCCTTGGTGTTAGTCTTTCCTCGTGACATGATGAATCATTTTCATTTACTGCACATCAGGTTTTGTGTTTTCATTGATTCCTGTATTTCCTGGTGAGCAGCAGGGAGATATCACCCATTAATGTTTTGGGTAAATTGAAATCTTTCATAACAAAATCGAAATTCAGGTTCTTTTCAGTCTTTTAAAATGAGCCCCTTTGATAGAGTAGTTTGTGCATGAGGAAAACTATTATTTAGCGTGCGCGTGACATGAGTATCAACTGATGTTAAGTCTGTGTCTCCTCTGTCCCGGTTACCCCGTCTTTCCTAACTAACAAGTCCACCCTCTTGCAATCAAAGGGGCCTCAAGATTTATCGCTTTAATCTGGCAGTGAAAATGTCTGATGGCGGCTGTTACCAAGCGGTGGGCCCCTTGTTAGCACTTAGCAGGCTAACTAGAGTGACGGGCATCTGGCTGGGTGGCTGCCTGGCCGTGTGTACCCTGGATTCCTGTGCTCCCACTTTTCCTCCCCCCTTTGCCCCACGGTGACCTCACAACTTCATTCTCCTTGAAGCAAGGCACCATGCAGGCATTTCCTGACAATTTATGTCCTTGTGCCACAAGCAGGGGCATGCCCTGTACTAAAATCCTATCCCTGGCCCATTTAGCACACGCCTCTTGGCCTCCCAGAAGACTGTTATAATGTTGCACCACTGTCTGTGAGGTGGAGTCATTACTTGCCTGTATAAAGCTGATTTATTACAAATAGCCTATATTTTACAGTACTGTGAGCTGTAGGCGTGCATGTGTTTTTTCTTACCTTCCAGGCTTTCATTGGTCTTGATTCTTTTTTTAGAACAGGATAAGGTTTGCGTAAAACAAATACTGTTTTCCAGGAGCTCACACATTACCACCTGGAAGCTGCCCGGTGCAGTTGCAGTTCGATCTGTCGGCTTCTGAGGAGACCGTGCGGGGCAGGTAGGGGTTAAGTGCCCCCACTCAGCGGCATCTCAGTAGTGGCAGTCATAGAAGTGAACTCAACTCTGACTTTATATTCACTACAATGAATTACATATTTTCAAGTAAGTTTAAATGAAGTGAAAATTGATTTTTAATACTTTCCGGAACTCAGTGTCGCCCTGTAGCTACCGTTATTAAATCCTGAACATGACAAGTTGTTATGGGAAATGGTCAGCGGTAACTACGTTACTACGTAACGTTAACTATGCAGATTTGCGTGCACTAGCCAGACTTAGCCAGTTTATCGAAAGTGTAAAGGTTGTATATTTACCTTGAGCACTGATAGTCAATGGATAGGACATGATAGAGTCATGATTGCACTTGTATGGTCATAAAACTGTCCCAGTTGGTTGCTGCAAGGGTAATCAATGAGTTCAGATCAATGACAGAAGGAATCCAATGCAGGTTAGCAGGGCAACTATAGCACATAAAAATAATAATTGTAGTCGAGCCAGCAATGATGAATCAGGGAGTTAAAGAAACAGAGGGACTATGTGATTAATGCAAATGAGGGACATCAGTGGGTGTGTTGGGGGATTCTGTCTACATCTCCTCGACATGTCTTCTTCTCCAAAGGTTAAGTGGCTGCTTTTGCCAGCTAATTCGGCCATATGCTCATCTGTGCATTTGACACTGGCGCGCCATACGCTCACACTGCAAATTATGCGTCTTGAATATGCAGCCAATTAAGAAGGACATTGCTCAGCGGCTCAGTCTATTTAGTCTAAAGTTGTTACATGGAAATAAATCTTTTGATATCACAGGCGAATCTAGGATGTTCTAGCTTTAAAGGTTGTATTACAGTGGCTTATGATCTTGTCACGCTCACTTGTGCAGCGTACCATCTTTTGCATAACTTGTTGCATAAGCACTCTACTGGCAGGCACACTCTGTCATGTACGGTCCATGTCATTTCTGCTTTTGGTAGGGCTTATTACAGTACAGGCCGTTCCCTAATGTCAGTGCGGTTGCAAAACCACACAAGCCATCTCTCCCTGACTTTTTTTTCTGTCATCTAAGAATCGGCTTCCTGTTTTCATTGTGTTCTGTTTCTCTCTCTGGAGGTGTCGTAACCCAGGAGGCCGTGCCAAGAACAAACCAAGGTCTGGTTGGGAGAGATCACTCTGTGCTTGCACTGGAAACAGACACACAGGCCTGCACACACGCACGCCTTTTTTGCACACACACAGTATCCAGATGTTAAGTGTGTGTGTGTGTGTGTGTGTGTGTGTGTACGTGTGTACGTGTGTGTGTGTGTGTGTTCTGGATGTGTGTGCGTGCTTCTATTTGATGTGTGATGTGTATGGCATGTACAGTGCTTGTT
>OMNW01001560.1:5250-27608 GCA_900303245.1 Selene dorsalis | reverse complement strand
ACAAAACATTGTTCCAGCTTCACAGTAACCTGCTCTCTCCAATTATCAGCCTCACTTATGTCGCAGCAAGACACACACACACACACACACACCAATTTGAATCTACACAGGGATGTTGTGTTCCTCAAATAGATTCACCTACAGTACGTTCGGGGCCCAGTTGACTCCACAGCCTAATCAACCATGATATGACTGAACAGTGTATGATCTGATGAACTCCACATCAATAAAAGCTTTTGTTTGTCTTGTCTATTTACCTTTACATACGATTTAGATACTGAGCTGTTTTGTGCTTCAGAGAAAAACCCAGGCCACAGGATCAAGATTCAAACATGCTTGTTAGGTGGCCATCCATCATGTGTATAGATGACAGAATCGATGATGTGGAAATAGCCTAGCCGGGGCTGGATTAAGTCTCCAGGCTATCCAGGCAGCAGGATGTGGGAACGGGCTGGTATGTGGGGCAATCGCTCAATTTCAATCTCTCACTTCTGGAGCCTGATCGTTGGACTTTAATTAACAGGGGCTGTTGTTTATTAGGAGGAAGATGCATGAGCGCCCCTGAATATCAATCCCACCACAGAGATCAGTGGTGTTAAAGCTTGGCTTTGTCAGTGCACTGGATCAACACTTTTCTGGTACTTTGTGAACCTCCTGTGCATAATACCAATCCTGTGGTCGAGCGCGTGCAGAAATAAGCCCCCACCCCATCCTCGTCTGCTGAGGAGACCTGCTAATGTCAAGAGCACATGTCTGAAACAAGAGGCAGTTCAGCGCTGCTTCCTGCCTCCCCTCTGAGCCCAAATCATATTAGAAAAGTCAATATCAAGAACAGGCCAATCACTAAAACTAATTTGGCTAAAAATAGATTTAGCCACAGAGATTAAAGAAGACATTAAAGCTAATATACATAGGCAGAAAACGTGGGGGTGATTATGTTGTATTTATGCTTCACACAGGATCTGGATCTGTTCCTGAAATCAATAAAACAGGCCGCTCTCACTGTCAACCATCACAATGTGAGAAAATCTATTTTACTGTTATTCACTATTTCAGTTAAGCAGGATTTTAAGACGTTGTATTGATCTGTCACTAAACGCTGCATGATCCTGAAATATATCATCTTCAGCATTAAAACCTTAAGCGTAGCAACTACATCATCTATATAGCATCAACTGGTGAACCGTGAGATACGACAGAAAAACATAAAAGCCTAATGTTTATTTATCTAGTCATGTGTTACTTTGTCATTCTTTGCCTCTGGGAGAAGCCAAATGGATCTAATTTATTTCACCTCCCTCCAGCCACTCGCACTCCACAATAATAGTCAATAAGATTCAACACCAGGAGACATAATGGGGAAATTTGTCATTTAAGAAATTGAGGTTAATGACATTAAATTCTCACAACAGAATTTCAAGTGATTCTCATGTATATAAGCAAAACTCCTCCAGATTCCCAAACATAAGAGGCACATTTTTTGGGCACCTGCACTTCATATTTTGGATTTACTACTATCGGACCCATTATAAAGCTGTTGTATTTTATAGTCCATAAACTTTCTTAGATTTTTTATGAAATGGTCATTTCCCCTCATACAGCTTATCCCACACCTGATATTCCTTCCTCTTTAAACTGAAATATCTCAACAGATGGACCAAGAAAGTTTCTCTTCACATTAATGCTCAGTGCTCAACTACTAAACCTTCAGCAGACCTCAGGTGTTTTTTGTGCTAATTAGCAAATGTTAGATTAAAATGGAGAACATAACCACTGTACACTGTGTGTGTGTGTTAACAGTGTCACTTAGCGCATGTTAGCACAATGATGTTAGCATTTAGCTCAGAGCAGTGATTACACTAAGTATAACCTCAGGGAGCAGCGAGGGTTTTTCATGTCATTTTAGTCAGTCTGACCTGGACAAGGCCGAGGGTCTGTACACTCCATTGAGATATCACATATGATATTGGGTTATACAAATAATTTAACCTGACTTGCCAAACCCAGCTGTCTAGATGCAGCACTGATAAGACAAAGTTAATGAACGTTGTTGTTTCCTTGATGTAGGGGCCTTCAGTGTGGTTTAAACACACCGGCTTAATAAATAAACCCCATACACATTCCAGACTGAAGGAATCTAAAATCTAAAATTACAGAAAAGGCTCAGTAGTACACACCAACCATAAACTCAATAACTAATGGGATCTGTCTTTGTTCCTGTGTGGTTTCCCCTGGCTGAGTCCTTTGGCCCCTTCTTTTCATCCTGCACAGCTTGATTCCCAAGGCTGAGTGATGCAGCCAGCTCCTCCAGCTCCATCATCGCTCCAGGTCACAGCACTGCCAGTTCAGGATGTCTGCCTCCACAGCACGCGGCTCCTACTAACCCCGTTTTGCAAACAAGCTACATCTCTGCAGAATCTCACAATATAACATATATAAAAACAGCAGCCAGGCACCGCTCAGCTAAGTCTAGCCTTTCTGTATGGGTGTCTGTGAGCCTCGTTAGAGCAGGCTAACAGCCTCCTGTCACTGGTTTAGAAATGCAAAACGAGCCATCTCACATAACACTGGGCTGCTCCCTGTGGGACACACTGCCCCTGTAAATGAAATAGAGGCCAGCTTGCTTCTTTTTGTGTTTTGAGACCACCCAGAATGAGCACAGATCCAAAACAAATATGACATCACATGCTGTCCTCACAGATTTATCTTTCTACCCTGGATCTGAGTGGACTTTAATCTGGTGCTGTTATACCGCTTCATGGAAACTGTCCTGTGTTCGGACTGTGACTGTAAACTGTGACTGTTAGTGTGCAGGTAAATGAATTTGATCAAGCTCTTAATCAGATGCTAATGTAGTGACTGCTAGTAATACACACAACTCCTCACATCTAAAACCACATGTGAGGCTCAGACAGAGACATTGTGTGTGTCCCTGAGGCGCTGGATACCCATGTCTGCCCGGAAACACAGCCACACATGGATGTTGTATAATTGTATTGGGATCGCACACATGTCCTCTCCCAAGCTCCTGCTAATGAATGGCTTCAGCAGCTATGACTAATACTAGACTGGCTGGAAAAAATGCTGTTGTGGAGTTTACCTGCAAGGCTCAGCTATGTGTGAGTCACAGAAGCAGGAAGTGATTTGTTGTCTTAGGTTTTAAATTATCAATTGACTTTTATACTCATTTACTTTACCAGCTGTGTTTCAAACCTCCACCGTGTGACGTACCAGAACCACAGCCCACGCCAGAAATCGACTGAGGATGTGGACGTTTAACTTCTTGAAGTAAATTATAATTTTCCCAGCCTGTGGAGAAGGAGGAAGGGATAAAGGCAGAGATCACAACTCATTCAATCATTCAATCATAATGAAAAATACCATGTAACACCTTCCGTAACCAAATAGGCCTGGGATGTGGGTGTCAATACTGTGCCCCTGCCGTGGCTGTCACATTTCTCCTCTCCCAGTCCGGCCAGATGTTGGGTGTAAGTCATCTGCATGCTCTGATTAATTTGGTGATGATAAATATGTTTCAGCTGAGGACATTAGCACGGGTGAACACAGAGGAGGGCAAGCAGACACCTGGCGTGTTGTCTGAGACTCGCTGACTGAAGGGCTCAGTGCTGACCGCCCACTGGGAATTGAGCTATGTGGCTGCTTTTGCCCGACAACTTCCCACAACACAAATGGTTATAAGTGACGCTGTCGCCATCAGAGACCCAGGTCTAAAGAACCAAAGCTCTCTCCTCTCTTTTTGACAACGTTTTGTCAATAAAGGAGTGCAGCTGTGCTCTGATAATGAGGCGGCGAAGAGTCCTTCACATAACCTTCACTTACTGCCATGAGGGGTCTTTATTGACCGATGGAGATCATCTTCTCACTCATACTCTAGGCAAATGAATTCATTCTTTTAAGTATAAATGTTAATTAATTAATAGATTCACTGCAA
Organism: Selene dorsalis; assembly: GCA_900303245.1. Taxonomy (NCBI): domain Eukaryota; kingdom Metazoa; phylum Chordata; class Actinopteri; order Carangiformes; family Carangidae; genus Selene; species Selene dorsalis. The sequence goes on along the minus strand of OMNW01001560.1, from coordinate 23,656 downwards.
TATTTCAAGGTCACATGATTTTGATTGTTATTTTCTAAACAGCTAATAATGTTAAAGGCCTCTCTGAACAGTGGCTCTCAGCCAATCAGGTGTCAGCATGGTGAGAGCTGAAATAGGCAATACACTCAAACTGTCTTTTCAGAACCAACATCCAGGTTACTTGCTTTTTTTCACCTTGACAATTAGTCACTATTACAACAGAGCCTGGGTAAATAAAACCAAAGTCATGCCAGAGGAGAGTGGAAGAATGTTTTAGTCACAATTATTCTGTAATTACATCTGATCTACAAATGATTAACATTTGTCTATTAAACAAAAGGACATCTGGAACTAAACCCTGACAACAGAATAATATATCACCTGAAATATAGATACTAGAATATAACACTTGTTGACTCATAGTAGAGAAATATACACTCTCTCCTACCTGCATCCCCAGGAATCCCATGACAATGGAGTTGATTGTACCCAGAATCCCCTCTGGGTCAAAGGGCTGCGTGGTGTGATACATCATCTTAAAAAACACAAAGAAATAAACAAAGGTTTTTAGCTGTTTTTAATTCAACTAGCAAGGTTTTATAACAGACAGAAAAAATGAAGGAAACCTTACTTTGCATGTGGGGTATCTGTACATGTTATCTCCAAATATCACTCTATCGATGTGTCCTGCTGCTCCTCCAGTGCAGTTTGGGTAAAGACCATCATCACCGATTCCACCGGCTCCCAGATACCCTCTGAAAACAAACACAAGTGTAATCATGACTAGTAGAATAAGAAATTGTCACTGATAAAGTAACACAATTAATGTAAATGAGTAAAAACACACAGTTTTAGTCAAGGGAAGCGCCTTAGTTGCCAAATATCTCCTCTAGTCTTTAAGTTTTTATGAGTTTTGTTTCAGCACATAACCTCACATTCCAATGAAAAAATAAAAAACAATCAGCTGTGGGGGAGAAAAGTGCTCCTATTTAAACTCACACTGCCATGCAGGGTTACAGAAATGGGGGAAAAACAGAGAGAGCAGCACTGAACAGAAGACACAGAGCGAGGAAGATGGATCCTCTGCCTCCGCTGCTCTTATTGCACATGACAGACTGAGATTGGCTAATTATGCCCTCTGAAGCATCTACCACAGGCCCATAAATCACAGCGGTTCATAACACCAGCAACACAAGGTGCACACTAACACCTCTGCTGCAGCGCAACAGCCCCAACTGGAGATTATCTCAGCATAACATACATGTAGAGAGCACCAGTGAGCAGGCTGCACTCAGCTACAAGACAGTCACAGCTTTGCCTGGACCTACGTGGGGCAGTTGGGTACAGGCATGAGGAAGGTGATGCACAGCCACAGAGTCTCCAGCACGATGATGATCAACCACTGGGGCCAGTAGAGGACGACGTCCTGGACGGGGTTCCACCAGTGATACTGCAGCATACACACTTGTTGTTAGGGTAAAAGTGTCACAAAGCACACAACACCACACTGCAGACGGGTGTGTCCCATGCTAACAGCATGGCTTTATGGATGGCGATGTCAGTCTGTCTGTCTGAAGGTCATTTATTGTGTATCTGGTACAGACGTTCATGGTGTCTAGAGGATGAAAAATGACTTTTCATCTAATGCAACCAGCAGGTCAGAGCTTTGCTTTCTAATGACACATCTCAACATCTGTTTGATGGATTGACATAAAATTTTACATCACTGACATTTTTCACTGATGGTGGTGATGCTTGTGTTTGGGGGTGGGAGGGTGAGGGGTCAGACAAAAGCCACTGAGGTGTATAATTTACATAAGGCCCCTCAACACCTCAGATGCAGACACTACAATGTACAAACCTCCCCTGAATGCCACACATACTGTTGATAGGTAGATGCCATCATCACCACATCATCAGCTTTTGGGGCAACAGCAGTGTATGGGATCTCAATGGGTCGTTTAAGTGGATTTATAGTTGTTATCGTAAAATGTTCCAATATGAGGAGATATAGGGGGTCCCTTAGCTTCTTGAGGGCCCGAAGCATTTGCCTGGTTTGAAGGTGCAGAAGGTGAAACTCTGATTACTGCTGGCTCCTCCTGACCAGGCTGAAGCTCTCACATCTCTTCTTTAAGTGGTTTATGACTAAATCTCTGCTGCAGCTTGACTTTACCTCGTGTTTTCTGCTAATTAGCTAAGATAGTGAGCTTGACATTACAGCTGCTGCATGTGAACCTCATTATTTGGGGCATGATAGCATGAGGACTTAAGATTGTATAGCTAGATTTAGATGTGTAGTTTCAGGTTGGAACTCTTGAATGTTTTTTCTCCTTGTGTGAGCAGTTATTGAAATTGAAGTTGACAGAGCTGCTCACCGATTTCAGTGGGATTTCTTTCTGGCCCCACAAAGTCTGCAGGAGAGACAGAACAAAGTAGGTGAAGCCCAGACGCTGCAGCACTCCAGGGATCCGCAGCCAGGACCAGGACACTAGGACACAGTCAACAACACACAGCACAAACACTGACAACAGCACTGCACACCTTCACACTCATAAAGAACATATGAATATATTCACACACTGCATACATGTACTGTAACTCATTTCTATGAAGGTATCACTGCTGATTTGAGCAAATTATAAATCAGGAATCTTCTCAGTTCTCCTTCTACCACTACTTCCTGGAAGAGGATCATGATGATGGACAGCACAACACACATGGAAATGGTGTCAGCCTCCAGGATATGGACGTGTTGCGAGGTGGGAAGCTGATCAAAGATTCCCATTTATCTCTCAGTCTCGACAAATTGGTTTGGATTGGCTTGGCCTCTGGTTGAGAGATTGATGGTAATCTACACATTAGTTAATTGAAAACCTCTTTCACACAAGAATTGCTGTAAAACCTGCTTAATCCCAGTCATTGATCTGTTCAAATCAAATAAGAGGCGGAAATTTCTTTTCACAGGAAAAGCGGAAGCTCTTACCAATGACACATTTGTTAAATATGCATGTTACAACCCCCTCCAGGATCATTTACTGTATCTGCCCCCAACAAAACTGTCACTTAAATAAAAATCACTGTGAAAGTTACAGTCATTAGGTGAACGTCAGGACACCGTACCAACCTTTGTTTCACTTTTTGATCAATGTATGATGATTTTTTGTGGGTTAGGGTGGATGGGTTGTGTGCATGTGTGTGTGTGTGCATGTGTGAAATTGAAACCTTTTTTGATGTTCAATATCATTTAAGAAGTGAAAGCTCTGCTGTCTGCTTCCCATCTCAGAGCACTTTTAGCGCTAGATTGAATAAAATGATGTTTCTGTGGTGGAAGTGAGCACAACTGAGTAAAGCCATCAGAAAGTGGAGCAAACTGCTGAGACAAATAAAAACCTTTCACAGACAGGTTATTCAACATCTGATTTGTCTCCGTCAAAGGCAGACACTCAAACATAAAATCTTTAAAAACACACTCACACAGATTTTTTTTTTTTGTCCCAAAGATCGGCTTCTATGAAATCAAGTGAAACAGCTTTGATGAGCAGAGTAGTAGGTCAACACTTTTGACTATTTCCGGTATTTCCACCCTGACCTGCAGTGAACCTGCAGTGTGGCTTAGCATCAGCATAGCCACTAACACGGTGTCAGCTGCAGGTTAACAAACAACACAAACAAATACAAGATGCTAATAACACTGAGAAAATGTTAAATACTATGGTATAAATGATGCTAACTGCTCTAACTTTTCTGAAAAGCTGCTGATCCTCAAACCATTGATGCTTTCTGATGTTTCACCTGGAGCCAGCAGGTGGTGGGTTGGGCTCAATTTAGTCAATGAGGAAGTGTAGATGAGGTTCAGATGAGCTTCAGTTTCAGTTAAATAAAACATTCATCTGGAACATTTTAGAAAGTTTCAATCATGTCTGGACTGACGACCTTTAACTAACTGAGTCAGGTACTTTAATTTTCTCGACCGATAAAACTGTGTGTAAGACGAGACTTTCAAGGTCTTCACCACTGTTTTGTCAGTGATTTGGACATGGCAGGATTTATTTGAAATGACTCATAGCTGAAGTCAAAGGTTAACACCTTCTTCTGTCTCATCTGACACTGAAACGATTTAACATATTGAGCTGATGTGTCTCCATTCTCTTATTAGATCAAACCCTGTGACTGAACTGTCGAGGACGTCCTTGGAGACAAAGGGCAGAGCTGCAGTTTATGGTAAAAGTCACTGTTGCTGTTTTGTGCAGCTCCGGCCTCTGCAGCAGCTGCATGAGGCTGAGGGGTGTAACATTATCTGTTGATAATTGTCCATTACCACAGCGGTTGTTTTTGCTCAATCTGCTGCTGTTAAATGTCCCCTGGTGCTGGGTTTTGAGACTGCACACACAATAACAATATTTTTGTTAACCCAGTTACACAGACATCCAACCGTGAAAGTCCATTAGCACTAAGAACAGCTAATGTTTAAGGGCGCCCTCTGCGTCCCCAGGTGAACGAAGCTCCCCCTCTTTTAACCCCAGACGAGCCCTGCAGCTTCCCCATTCAAAGCAAATGCACTGTCTTTGTCACCTTTCTAACTGCAGGGTGTGAAAACAGTGTTGTATTAGTCCTGTGGTGTATGACATTATAGGACTAAATTCATCTGTGGATCATTTTTCAATCAATGAATTACTCATTTGATCTATAAAGCATTAAAAGACAATGAAAAATGGCCACCGCATTTATCAAAAGCTTCATGTCAATGCCTACCTGGTTTTGTGTGACCAAAGACCACAACTCAAAGATAACACGTTACTGTGACAACGTGACTTCAGAAGTTGTTGCATTTTTGATGCCAGAAGAAGATCCATCACAGGACTTTTTTTTTCTTCTGAAATGACTTAAATTCATCTTAAACAAACAAACTGATTAAACACTGGCCTCTTTTTACTTTACTTTTTAACTGACAGCACTGATTAATTGAATTCTGTTACAATTCTAGATGATATTGCATGACATGAATGTGGATGCAGGAAGATCCCCTGAGTTAAAGTCATAAAAATAATGTGTTTTTTGCTGTTTGTTTTCAGATGTTTTCAGATGAGCAGGTGCATTTTAGTTTTCTCTCTCTGTTGACCACTGGTGCTGATGATTTACAGCACAGTACACATAATAAGCTGACATATTATTAGAGACATACCAGAGTCTGGGGTTTAATAATTTCCCCATTACAGAACAAACTGAAAGTACATAACAAGCGCCTCCACATTCAATGCATTTGCTCCATTAACCATTACAGTATGTGCGGTGTGTGTTTGCACCTACGTGGTCCATCTCTGGGAGAGTAGTTGAGGAAGCAGAAGCCGAGCATCAGGAGGACGACTGTTCTCCAGGTGACTTTGCGCAGCAGCTGGAGGCGAGTGACTCCTCTCCTCTGCATGGATGTGAAAGCCAAGACCACTGAAGTCCCAATGATGAACACAAACCTGAGAGAACAGTATAAAATTGTTAAAATGCATATGTGCAAGTGTGTGTGTGTAACAAAACCATGCATTTCTCTGTAGAACTGAAAATATCCTCCTACCAGGGCATGACAAGATCTGCCACAGTTAAACCTGCAACAAGAGACAGGCAGAGATGTAAATTAATATCAATAGAGAAACAGATAGTCGAGTCTGATACCATTATACAGGGTATTCACAGTTCTTGACCTCTTCTATCAGGCAATTCAGAGGGACAGGGAGATGAATTAAGAACAATACCATGTCCTTAAAGTGCTGCCTCGGTTATTAGCTTTCCATTTTGAAAAGGTGTGATTAATAAATATCCTTACTCCTGTGACAGTAGCGGCCCTGCAGCAAAGAGAAGATTAATCAAACCACCCATTGAATCAATACACCCTTGTAGATGCGGTGAAGAGGCTATTATAAAATTTAAATTGGGAACACCCCTAAACGATGACATGCATTTCATACAAGCTGCAGGGATATTTCAGTATTTTATTCATCTTTTTTTTTTTTTTTAAATTCTATTCATCCTGGTAAGAAGAGACCCAGCAACTGTCTGCTTCGATCACAGGTGTCTTGCTCAAGGGCAGACTGGCAATGGCAACAGGGGAGTGTTTCCCATTTGCTACTCCCTCCCATGTTCGCCCAGCTGTCATTCAAACACTCGTCCCTCCTCCTCCTCCTCCTCCTCCTCTTTCTCCTCACTCCTCCCTGGTTGTTAATAACAATAAACATCTATGGATTGCGGCTTTGATCTGGTTCGTGTGAAGAATGGCATCGTGTGTTTGGTCTGGCAGCATTTATCATAATTAGTGACAACAGGTCAGAAAACGCTGCAGACATGATGAGGAGAAAGCTGCCATTGAGTACTAATAGCCGTAAGTTCATTTATTTCTCACCAGGCTTTGTGTGAAGAAGGATGAAGAAGTGCAGGAGGCTGGAGACTGTTACACTTTTTGCATTTCTCACTTACCATTTGGACCAAAAACCAACCAAACCTTTACATGGACTTATGGACTTACTTTACACTGGACTTACTACTGTCTGCTAATCACCCAGACCATTTCAAGATGATTAGCTATGAAATATTATTCACAACATTTATATGAATAGAAGATGTCAGATGTTACAACTGACCATAATATGAATTGTTTAAAAACAATATCTATAGTATACACCCACAATACTTAAAAAACATGCATTGAGTAGAATCCTGTTTATAGAAGATAAGCACAATTATTTATTTTACTGCTTATCATGAACAGAATGAGCAAATTAAACTACAAATATGCAATGCAAACAAAATAATTCCCCAAATAAATTGAATTCTTTTATTTAAACTGTATTATACAGTATCTCTAAATTAGCTGCACATATTGTCTGTTTTGGACTAAAAACATTTCTCTGATCTAGCTGCTTAATTTAGGAGAAAGTAAAATAACTGAACTAATTAAATAAGTTTTAAGTCGTTTAAAGGGACAGAAAAAGGACAAAAAAAATCTCATGAAAAAAATAATAATTTCCTGTTGTGAAAGAGCCAAACTGAGCAATGACTGGATCAATGAAGAAATAAGACTTGTTGTTGCCCCCATGCCCAGTCTACCCGACCCGCTCTGTCCACTGACCTCTGTGAGCTCGTGTTCAGATGTAGATGAAGGGAAGTTAAACAGGAACTTGTAGACAGACTGTTGGGCAGATGCTACTTTTATTTTGTTTAGTTTGTAAATCTGTGTGTGTTTTGTAGGCTACTTTACTTTACCGTTCCATGGTGCATGTTGAAAGAACCAGTAGCCTCCTCCACCATAGTTCACAAACACCATCACTGTGAGGGAGAACCTAAAGAGAACAATGAGTAGACTACAATGAGTGAGTGCTGTAGTACATTATTTAGTCAACGAGTACATCATAGGATTAACCTTGACACTCCAGCAAAGACTAAATGAAGGAAATGTGTATGAAAATGTTGTTAAAAATGCTTCATAAGAAGGTAAAATGTATAATAACGTAACCACTTCCAACCAATTTCTAAAAATCCAAAAGCAATACTCGGATTCTGATTCAATTTTAACTTCAGAATTAAAATTAAAGCGGCTTGTGGAGGGTTTTTTTTTTTTTTTTAATTCTGTCACACTCTCAAATGCAAGGTAATGCAATCTAAGCATTATGAATCACTCAGGAAATGAACACTCGTCCTCTGGATCTCCTCAAGCAGGAGTGCTGACTAAAGACTTTGTGTTTAATATATGAAACACTTTATACTTTAGCACCGGCCGGGGCTGCTGAAACACAGTGCACGTGATGGAGTGCTCCACTGAATCAGATGCTGGAGGAAAAAAAGGTGTTTGCGTTGCATGTAAGAAAAAAGGGTGGGTGCCATTACACAACACAAACTTCGCTTGGGAATGTAAATGGCTGCATGGTGGAGCAGCTGCAGGGCTTTGCAGACTCCATCCTTTCAACATCCTAAATACTTGAATTTATGCCTTTGACTCATGTGTTATTTAATCAAAAAGAAATACAAATCATAAGAGGGTCTTTAAGAGGCATAACAAGATTAGTACAACCTCTAAGAATGAGACCGTCAGATAAGGTGCTCTGTATCTGCCTCTGCCTCCTCTTGTTTTTCTGCCCAGATTCAATTAAGAGCTGCACCAAAGCCATTACTGCTCTTTTAGCCCCAACCTGCTGATACAAGATTTTAATCGGCCACTATCATCTCAAAAGGGCTGTTAAAGTAGACTAAAGCCCGCTGCATGTGTCCATGTACTCTTTCTCTCTCTGCCTCCCTCACACACACACGCACACACACGCTCATATGCACGCAGGTTATCGTTTAATTTTTGACGAACACATCCATTAGTTGCCATGGTGACAAAGACAAAGGTTAAATCACCACCCAGATGAGACCGGGTGAAAATGGCTGCAGTATCATGGCTTATTGGCCATCGCTTTGATTAAAAACACTCTGGGTGTCTGATTGTGAAGAGGAGCTCTACTATGAGCAGGTTATGCTATAAAAGACACACACAGAGCCACCACACTTGCACCTGCTAATTATGATTAAGGGAATCTGTAAGTGCTTAATGAATATGATGTGTACTGAGCTCACTTTGTTCTGTAAAGTTAATATGAGAACAGATCATGTCCAGGCTGAGGCACCGCAGGCGTGTTGCTCTGGGTCCTAATCAGGTTTAAGTTGTAAATATCCCTTTAAAGCTCTTCACTGAACATTTGTCACTTCAGTAATAGACTTAATTCATGTCTGGGAATCAGTTTCTATGATTTACAGCGAACAGATTACAGGCAGACGTGTCTGTCTCGCAGCAGTGACGACTGGTTATGACTCATTGATAGATGCTGATGGACTTCTTTGATTTGAGTCACTGTACATGCATTACCAATTAGAGTATTAGCTTAGTACATTCCCTCTATTGCAAATGGATAGTTACACTCACTGCAGAGTATTGAGTTACCCACTGTGATGGCTATATCAAGGACGTGGACACTCAATCTAGTCATAATAAATTACTACTTGAGTGGAAAAGTCAAGGTTCTTTTTTTTGTGGGAAAACATCAGAGCGACGCTGAAACCGAACCGGAGGGAAAACTTGGAGCTCAGTCAAAATAAGGCACAGAATGAATCAGCCACCTGGTGTTAATGCAGCTGACAATCCATTGTTTAGCTGTAATAGCTGTTCCCTCCGTCGCACGGCGCTGCTAACTACTGACTGTGCGATTTCCAACTGTAAGGGAGACGGCAACAGGCTTTTAGCAGTGCGACACAAGATTAAAATCCAAAGCCTTTTAGAAAAATTAACGTGCGACCATACCCCACAGTTCTCTGTATATCATGTCAGTGGAGCCTGAGCAATGATCAGGAAAAACCTTTCAGCTCAGAAGAAAAGCCTTTTGCCTTCAGGAAATGTCTCAGCATTTATGGCAGTTGACTGATGTGTCTGTTCTCTGTAGAAAGTTGTTACTTATCTGGGGGTATGGATCATAAGTCACAGGGCTGAGGAGGCACACACAGCGTTAATCTTGAGCGCTGAGTCACAGTTTGATTGAGTGTGGTGTCAGGTATGAGAATTTCCAGTATTACCAATAAGGACATCAATATGTTGCAAATATCTGTAACCCAATACTGATGTTTTAGCTAATAAGATGAAGTGCAAATTTAAGTGTAAACTTAAATCTGTCTTTTCCTTGTGGATTCTGATGTGAACGTCCTCAACCAAGTCCATTCAGCCCTGACTCAATGCAACTACAGTATGTGGTGTTTTGAATTCAGCACATATGCACGGTGGTGGTTTCAGATGGCTTTTCATCCACAAGGAAGCCACAGATGGAGAAGATGCCAGTCGTCTGTTGGATGCTGCCTCTGTGCTGCTGGATTTCCTCTCACTCACCCTTTTGGCAGGAGATCTATGGCTGTGTGGATGTGTGCTGATATGTTGACGGTATTATTACATCAATTATTTGGCAAGGGGGAGGTCAAAGCCACACCAGCATCCTGTTTCCAGAGAGGCGTGCTTTGTGTCTACCCCCAGGCCACAATTAAGGCTAGCAGGGAGCCCAGATTCAATCACATGCATCACTCCTGTCCAACAGAAACACACTGTTCCAAACCCGAGACGCTCTGATATCAGAAATCATGCCCAAAGCTAGACCGCCTGATAACAAAAGCTTGGGGGAGCATGTGACCAGACTGTGACCCCTGTAATTATTCTTTATGCCGGGCCTGTAGATCCTCATCATGCCTCAGACCGCTCCAAAAAGAATTAGCATGTGAACGAGCCGCATGTGGTGATTGACTGATAGACAAGACGGTTGCTGATGGAGTGCATACCCTCGGAAAGTGTCCAATGAGCGCAGACGTGTTGGTTTGGCTTTGGTGGGAGCTTCACAAGCACGTTCTCCCTCCTGTAGGAACATTTAGTGGGTACAGAAGACAATGTCTGAGCTCTGGCTTTTACATGAACATCAACATGGATTATATGAGGTTGTATAACAAATAACCATATGCTGTCAGACTGCTGTTGTATGTTAAATCATTTTAGCCCTAACTCATGACTTTTTCCTGTGTGGTTGAGGCTCATTTATGTTGGCATGTGTTTGATTTTTCAAGAATGTTCCACTTCATTTGAGCTAAAAAAACAACAATGAATGTGGCGCTGTTCCATGGCCTCAGTGAAACACATCATAAAACTGATCAAGTAAATATACAGCACAGTTCATTTGTTGTTTATTCCTCCATGTTTGTCTGTCTTTCGGTGCAGGGCAGGGAGCATGCAATACGTTTATCAGAGTTTGTTCTAAGTTTGTCACTATGAGTCAGTCATTTCATGTTACATGTAGTCATCTGTTCCAGTGTTAATATGAAGCTGCTGATTAGTGCTGCTTCAAATGCTAAGTGCCCTCGTGTTGCTTTGAAAACTTACATATCACAATGCAGGTTACAAGATCTGTTTTAATAGCTACCAACCTCTGCTAAGTGGCACTAGATTCAAAATTACCCCCTTCAATAGCAGTGATTAATCATAATCAATCACTTGCATTATAATTAAAGTTCAGAGTCATGCTGTGTAGCTACTTTGTGTGTACTTCCTGCGGTGTACAAAAAACATGTTAAATACAAAAAAGTTGAAGATTTTGATGATTAGATGTGTTCTAAGATATAAAAATACTGACAAAAATAAGAGTCTAAAATGCCACATGGGTCAGAGCCCCTCGAATTCATGTTGGACATTCCTGTTCCGGGTCATTTTCAGGGAGGCAGGGTGGCAGCGCCTGTTTTTCCCACTCGCTGTGAAGGCAGCATTGAGATGACTCTGGCTTGTTGCCCTCTCAGTTGGATTAGCCTGACTCTCTGGCCTTATGCAGCAGTTTAAAGAGCCAGAGCAGGAAGACACCAGCACTAATATGTTATGATGGATGTGCTTGCCATCCAGACAGCATATGGAAGACCGAGACATGTTGCATGGAAGAATGAGAGGAGCCATTCATGCTCACCAAAAATACACAGCAGCTCTTGCCATCAAGCAAGATGATTGGGCAGATAAGACGCTCTATGTAAGTCTGCAGTACAATTGGCTCTGCTAACATTTGTATCAATCATTCCATTAGTGTCTCCCAAACGGCTTGATGACTGGAGCCTCTGAGCAATTTTGGTATGCATCTCAGGCTGCAGAGTTGGCCAGCAGAAAATAATTCAGTGTAACTGCACTGTGGATCAAGGCTATGTTAATGTTTGATTACAAAAAAGCATAAAATCAATCATATTCTTCAGTGGAGCAGTTATTTTAGATATTGTGCTTCAAATAAGAAAAACTAAACAAGAATTTCAAGAAAAGACCAAACAAAGATGTTTTCTCTTATGCACATTATCACTGAACAAGATGCTTAGTATTTAGTCAAAATTGCACAGATTAGACTCCCACTTAAGCACTCATTTAAAAGAGATCATTTGATGGGTTTATGATTGACCTAAGTCCAATCGATCAAATCACGCATTGGTATGACCTCATTGCATTTATCAAGATATTAATCTAATGCATTCATTAGTAGCAGCATTTTACTTACATCATCCACTGAGTACTGAGGGCCTTGGCAGCAAATGGTCTTAATAAAGTTTGATGTGCAACACCTCCTGTAAAGAGGACAACAAGTCTGCTCTGTCTGGTTCTGATGGAGGAGTAATCACTGCTGAGAAATATTTTCATGATGGATGATGAGAAAAAAAACAAAAAAACGTAGGTACCTGTAGATGTTGGGTGCTACAACGAATAGGAGAGCGATTAAGGCCAGTAGCAGAGCTGCAACCACAAGAGCTGATACAACAATGGCAAAACAAAAAACACATAATGTTACAAATGGATGTTGTGTAATCTAACATCTACGTCAGGAACTTCGTAGTGTACATCTCTATCAGATTAGTAGCTGACTGAGGATAAAGAGCCCGATAGACCAGTCCAAACTGTCTGCTTTTGTCGCCTCAAGAGTCCCATGTGGGAATCAAACCGTGTCAAACTGGATCCCTCAAGTGACAAACAAGAGCCTAATGGAAACCTCTAGGTCGATCCATCACAGAGCAATCACCCTGGGTAATCTAAGCCTATGGCATCTGAACAGGAAAATGTAAGACTACACTGGACCACAGAGGATAAAACAAAGACAGAGGGCATCGTAGATCACAGCAGGTCAGGATAAGGTTTACAATATGAAATACAGTGACTCACATGTCTTTTCTTTGGGAAATAAATAATTAGATTTTGTAGGCACGTATGTTCAAAAGTCCATATTTTACACATCTCCTGTGTTTTGTTTGAAGTGCTGAAGAACCAGAAACTATCTCAGTGTAATTTTACTCCTTCTTTCTCTAGAGCTAGTAACAACAGGCCAGTGTCCGCCAAACAGAAGAGAGGTTCAATGGTGATGGCAGAGGGCGGGGCTTAAAGTAGAAACTGCTTCAATGTGACATCACAAAGTTACAGAAGTTCTGGAAGCAGGTTTTAAGGTTCAGTTTCTGAATACTGTGTGCATGTTTCTGTCCACTGAGGCTTTGATACTTTCACAGTATTAACATAGAACTTAGATTTGCTTTATAATCACACTGCACATGGACATCTACCTTTATACTGTATGGAACCTTTTAAAGAGGCGTTGGTGAGATGTAAATTGTGCTAAAACACCATTTATCTTTTTGCTACATCACTCCTCAGCCATCAGTCCCAGCAGCACTGAAACATCAGTGAGGTATCTGACAGCTGTGCTACTGTTTATAAAACTATAACCACAGGCTCAGGAGATATGAGTGTGGTCTTCTTGCGTCAAAGCATGAGAAATCAAGGGGCAGTGTGTGTGTGCACTGTTTGTCTTTAGTGGAAAAACAAACAAAAAGAAGCCATTTCAACCTAAGCTGAATCCACACCACGACATCCACTCTGGACAAAGAGTGGTCACTTAATTGCCTCTGGAAAGTCCTGGCATCTCTGCTGCCCGCCCATAAAAACATCATAAAGCTCTCGGCACATGAAGTGAAAACAGTGATATCCCTGCAACAAGCTGCCTGCTCTATTAGTTACTGAAAATGAATAGAGGTATTTGAAGCAACTAGATTAAGTTCAACTTGTGGACATGTTCGCTGGAGTCAAACACTTAATATTAGTCAATATCTGGGGATTTTGATGTAAGAATTAAGGTCTCAGCAGGTGACTTGTGGTTTGTGGTGCGATGCAGAATACAGTACTAACGTGATTAAAGGGTGGATCTGATAGCAGCTGCACAGAAAACACATCCTTGAAGAATACCTCACCCAGCAGATGACCTCATGAAGGCCTGCCACCGATCAATCTGATGCACTGAAGTAAACTTTGAATTCCCAAGCAGGGCAGCTCTAACCTGTCTTGAGCTGCTGACCAGACCATTACTTAAGCTGAGCAAGTCCTACGGGGAGTTTGTATAATCACCGGTCTGTGGAGCTAATGGAAGCTCATCATACTGTGAGGGGTGCAGTCACACTGACCATATATCTGCTCAGATAATGGCTACTTGGCCTTAAAAGTCCGATCTACAACATAATCTGCAATATTGTTAAGTAGAGTGTACATTATGGAGGGAGATGCTTTCAAAATCCCATTACGCCCTAATCCTTCCACACTCCCTAATGTATTACCCACAATCCCCCACTCGTGGAGCCAGGCCCTCAAAACAAACAGAAAAGCTTTTCTTTTATCCCTTTTCAAGAAAGCATGTCTTATATGATCAATACACATCATGTCCCCAGAGAAGGATGAGAATTAGTGCTCAGTGGATGTGGACAAGCAGAGTGATTCTCCTCTTTGCTGACTCGATTAGGCAAAGAGTGGATCAAACATTTGGCCTCAGTTGGACACTGGTCCCCTCACTGTCATTGTGTCTGAGCCAGGTGAACACACCCACCCTCAGACAGTAAGTCAAAACTATTCAGCTGATTTTCTTCATTTTGTCACTCACGCAAGTATATGTTGTTTGGTTGTTTCTCCACACTGTGAGCACAGCTGGGTTCACTGGCAGGCCCTGACATCTGGATCCAAACGGAGTAATGACCACCTTCTTCGTATGTCTGACTCCACCTGCATCCAAAACAGGGAAACATGGAAAAAGCGCCTCCCTCAAAAGCACATAAAAGGAGAGGCTGTTTTTATTTGATCCTCTCTGAGATTGTATTTCCTTAGAAGAATATATGTAATTACTTTTTTTCATCCACTGCTGCTGTTTCCCTCCTGACCTGACTCCTATCTCCTCCTGGAGATTTCATGACTCATCTAAAGCTCCAGAGCTCCACCTAGTGCCTGTGGACTGACAGTGTGTGTCCCTCTGTCCTCTCATCAGATCCAGTTTCAGCCCCCAAAAACATGCATTACACGCTCGTATTGATCCACTGTTGGGATGACATACTAGCTATCGCTTGGAGTGTTATTTCAAAGGGGGAAGGAAATCAATAACAGCACAGTCTGGTTAGAGACCTCAGCATTGATCTATAGAAGCTCAGGACCAGACCCCAGAGAGGCCAAGGAACAGTGCCACAGGCTTGTCATGTTGATGCCAAATCCCTGGTCCCGTGTTTACAGGGGCCCCTCAGATGGAAAGCTCTGCCCTGGTGTCTTGTCAGTACTGATTGTTTATAAATATGGCCACTGCCTCCTCCAGTTAACATCCCTGCTGAGATTTCCACAGGACATGCAGCTTTGAAGCTTTAATGAGCCCTTTTCATCAATATTGGAATGTCGGGTCTTATTAACCCCAAAAAGGCTCCTGATCGATACCCGGCGAGGTGCTTTAAGGGAGGGCATCACTCAGGTCCAGAAAGCAGGTCAGGATTACTCCCCCTGCCCTGTAAATAATCGCACAGACTGCTGATGCAATCATCGGATGCCACCACACTATATTATGTCTGCAGACAAGAGCGATCCACTCCCACAGGCAGAGTTATTATGAGTACACAGGAAACAAATCAGCAGATTTACCTCTACAGACTCTGGATTTACAGCTGCTCTCATCTTATTTACGCTTTGTTACAATATTGAACCTGTTACCTGCAAAGACTTGTTGTATTCCTGGTCTGTGATTCCACAGAAAGCGTCAGAGTGAATGTAGTGCTGATCACCACGGATGTATTGTGGTTGTTGGGTCTCACCGTGGCCAAACGCTGATACACACACTGAGGGAAAAAGTCTGACTTAATGTGCTGTACACTCAAAACTTTACAAACCATTAGACTGTGGTGCTGAAGGACAAAAAGATGGAGTCACAATGACTCAGAGTATTAGAATTCAAGATAGATAGATAGATAGATAGATAGATAGATAGATAGATAGATAGATAGATAGATAGATAGATAGATAGATAGATAGATAGATAGATAGATAGATAGATAGATAGAGGCATTAACACTGATGACATCCAGATAGCTACATTTTAAACTATATATTTGTGGCTTCACAGACAGAGGTTGGACAGAGTACAGCTAATTTACATTTTGGGAAATGCAGGATCTGGTGTTTTTGAAGTTTGACTTATTTTTGGAAGGACTAAGAAATATTGAGCTCTGCTGCACAGATGGTGACCATTATTTATTCTTCCATTATTTTATGACTAAGAAAAGGTCCAACACTAAATCATTGGAGGATTGCTTTAGCCTCTCTGGTGACTGGCTGCATCTGTGAGAAACACAAGTCCAACACAGTGTTGACTTCCTCTGTACATGAGGGAATAATATTTACGTTCTGTGTGCATCACTCAGCAGAGAAACCGGAAGACAAAGAGGAGATAGCGGAGGAGGTGAAGAGAGGCTGGACGATGCATGGTCTTTACCTTGTAGCAGAAGTCTGATGTGTAGAGAACCTGCACTTCTTCTGACAGCTGGTTGTGAAAGGTTACCAAAGCCTGGTCCATTCTCAGATGGGGCTCTGTAACGGTTTGAGGATTTAGCCTACTGCTGCTGCACTGAACTTTTTGTACGTCATAAATCAGAGATAGAAGAAGGCTGTCAGCTTATCATCAAGATCATCAACACTGACTCAATACTATTGATTGATAAAGTCCTTGAACAACTCACACGCACATTAACAAGATTTCAACTTTGATTATGAGAAGCAAACACAGAAGCTAAAGAGAGCAGCTACAGTCACATTTTAAATGTGTATGTCACTCTACCACTACAGGAAAATGTTTTATCCCTACGCCGGTTTAGGAGTGATTCATGTCCACCACTAATCAATCACAGTGGACTCACCTGATTTTAAGTGTTGTCCATAGCTGCTGGATACAAGGATCAGCAGAGTTAGACTTGCAAGTGAAAGTGTCCTGGGATCCATGTTTCTACTTGAAAACAACCACGGCTCATCTTTATAACTCTCACACCAATATAAAACATGGTCAAAGGGCAGAGCACAGGCGTGGCTGCTTTTAATTGGTTTCTTCATAATGTGTAGAAGTGTTTTGGAGCAGAAATAATATATAAGAAATGTCATTACTCGTGAAATGGGCGATTAATAAAACAGCTGAATGAAGGATGATTCTCCTATGTTTAAAAGATCACATGGTCCACATTTCAAAACACACATCGCTTCTCTGTTTGACTCCAGTCTAATGGTTTTGTTTCCAGTCAGGGCAGCTTTCCTCTCTAACCAAAACACTAAAGCCCTGTACTCATTTCCCCATCCAGCCAACTGTTAAATGCTGATCACTTGTCACATCCTCTCCTCTGCTCTCTTCTCATTTCATTAACTAGTCCATTTCCCTGAGCGCTCGCTGTGACAGATGAGTTCACAGGGCACTCTCAGAAGAGCACCTCATTAACCTTTGACATGAACTCCGCTGAGCTGGAGAGCTGCTTTAAAATCTGCTGTCCTGTTCATCACAGATGTTATTTACAGTGGGCTTTTATTCTAAAGTTGAAGTTGATGTTTAATATGGGTGTGCATGTTCAACATGGAATAAATTATTTAAGGAGTGTATCTTCGTCCTTTCATCACACAGTAAACACTGCTGCACTGGCCTTTGTGCTGCTATAATAGCTGGCCTTACACATGCCTCATGCAGCGGAGGACGGTTTATGATTAAACCCGTGCTGACAGGTGTCTGCGCAGCAGCTCAGTCGTGGGGATTTCTGCTCAGGCTTCAGCCGGGGCAGCTAAGCAGGACCCACGGCTCATGCCTTGAATGGATTCATTCCAGTTGCTCTCCCTGGCTGCCACAGCAGATTTGCCTCTGTGCAGCAGGGAGCTGGAGCTGGAGCTGGGGTTGAACGTCCTCTGCGCATGAAAACACTCTGCAAACATGGTGAGTACACAACCTCACGCTGCATTGTGTGTCCGCCCTGCTCACTGTCTCACACACCTGTTGACATGAACTCAATCTCATAGGGTAAAACTGAACTAGATAATGTTTCATTGCAAACAATAACGCGCATGTTCAGAGTAAATCTAATACTGAGTTTAATATGTGTTGGTTTGATTTCTTGGATGAGAGATATTACATTTCCCTGTGGGAGTGTGTGTGTGTGTGTGTGTGTGTGTACATTAAACCTCTGTGTCATGAAGAGATGAGCTTTAATTCAGTGGGTGTTGTTTGTGAGCTGCCAATTCGGTCCACTGATAGATCAGATTAGAGCGTTGCTATGATACCTGTTGATGTCATTGGTCTGTTAGTGGCTGTGGTCATGCATCTGTTTCCTCCTTTGGTGCGTGTGACCGCTCATCTGGGGACAAAGCCTCCTCCTGATTGAGCAATAGAGTTGAATCTATTTGGACAATGTTGTGAAATGTTGACAGTGCAGTTTGGATTTGGAGTCAGGGTCACGAGGGTTGAATGAAACAAGATGAATTGACTTTAAAAAAAAAACATGTGATACTTCATCATGTGTCAGGATTAGCAACTGAATGACCAAAAGGGACCCC